>VNJV01009858.1:0-33077 GCA_008042635.1 Drosophila nikananu | reverse complement strand
AAAACCAAACCAGACTTAAATCCGTTGAGTTTAAGCCAAGTTACGATCAAAAAACCACAGAAGAAGTTCGCGATTTTTGTAAAAAAAAATTAAAGGGGTTCCATTGTCAAAATTGTTAAAAATTGACCAAAAAATTATAAATCAAGCTTTCAATGCAGAAAAGTTCTCTATTAAAAACCAAGAAGAAAAAACCAAACCAGACTTAAATCCGTTGAGTTTAAGCCAAGTTACGATCAAAAAACCACAGAAGAAGTTCGCGATTTTTGTAAAAAAAAAAATTTAAGGGGTTCCATTGTCAAAATTGTTAAAAATTGACCAAAAAATTATAAATCAAGCTTTCAATGCAGAAAAGTTCTCTATTAAAAACCAAGAAGAAAAAACCAAACCAGACTTAAATCCGTTGAGTTTAAGCCAAGTAACGATCAAAAAACAACAGAAGAAGTTCGCGATTTTTGAGCCAAAAATGTAAAAAAAAATTAAAGGGGTTCCATCGTCCAAATTGCCGAAAATTTACCAAAAAATGATAAATAGAGTTTTGAATGCAGAATTGTTCTCCATTAAAAACCAAGAAGAAAAAACCAAACCAGACTTAAATCCGTTGAGTTTAAGCCAAGTTACGATCAAAAAACCACAGAAGAAGTTCGCGATTTTTGTAAAAAAAAATTAAAGGGGTTCCATCGTCAAAATTGTCGAAAATTTACCAAAAAATTATAAATCAAGTTTCGAATGCAGAAAAGTTCTCCATTAAAAACCAAGAAGAAAAAACCAAACCAGACTTAAATCCGTTGAGTTTAAGCCAAGTTACGATCAAAAAACCACAGAAGAAGTTCGCGATTTTTGTAAAAAAAAATTAAAGGGGTTCCATTGTCAAAATTGTCAAAAATTGACCAAAAAATGATAAATAGAGTTTTGAATGCAGAAAAGTTCTCCATTAAAAACCAAGAAGAAAAAACCAAACCAGACTTAAATCCGTTGAGTTTAAGCCAAGTTACGATCAAAAAACCAGAGAAGAAGTTCGCGATTTTTGTAAAAAAAAAATTAAAGGGGCTCCATCGTCAAAATTGTCAAAAATTGACCAAAAAATGATAAATAGAGTTTTGAATGCAGACACGTTCGCCATTAAAAGCCAAGAAGAAAAAACCAAACCAGACTTAAATCCGTTGTGTTTAAGCCAAGTTACAATAAAAAAACCAGAGAAGAAGTTCGCGAATTTTAAGTCCAAAATAAGAAATCGAGTTTTGAATGCAGAAAAGTTCTCCTTTAAAAACAAAGAAGAAAAAACCAAACCAGCCTGAAATTTGTTGAGCTTACGCCAAGTTACGATCAAAAAAAGACCCCCTTAAATTAAAAGCAAAAAATATATAGAAAACACTTGAGTGAGGAGGCCTGATGTTGATTTCTTCATCGCAAATATTTGGTAATTTAGCATAAATAAACCCGATTAATTCAGGCTGATTTTGTACCCCATGAAAATACCCTAACCCTTTGCTTATTTAAATTAAACTAATGATAGTTTTTGTACTTAAAGGAAGTAAAACCTAAGCTGCCTTTTGTTTGTTATTATCACAAACAATTTGGCTTAAGCTTTGCGCCCAAACGTGGCAGCTCAGCTCGGGCAGGAGTAACCCTTCCGGCTTCCCTGGGAGATATGGCCACTCTCACCTGGCAAACACACACACACTCACACACACACCTGTGTCTGCTTTATCTGCCTTAAAATTTGAGAATAAACAGGCATCCCAGGGGGCAGGGGGCAGCAGCTCCCTTATCGGGGCTCCCCGAGCTCTGTGCCCCGTTGTGTTTGTGTTATTGTTTTGGTTTGTAAGCTGTTGCCATTGTTGGCTTTTCAAATCTTTCCGCCCACACAAAACACAGCCACCCCACCCACCCGGCGGTACACTCACCTTGGGGGTTTTTCCCTCACCTCGACTTCGACCTCGGACTCGGCCTTTTGTTGCTATTTCGTTTGGGGGGCTCTGCGCCAGGCGCCTCATTATTATTACTTTTGTTGCCAGTTTTGATGAAGTTCTCGCCCCGATTCTTGTCTATTTCTGCCACGATTTATTCATACTTTGTTGTGTGTGTTGTGTGTGCTGTGTGTGTTGTGTTCTGTTGTAAGCAAATTTTCAGCTTTTCCGCCAAGTACATTAAGCGGCCTAATGAAGGGCGCAATATATTCATGCATTTTATGCTGCCCAGGAAACCCGGCCAAAGGAACATCAAATAAATGTATGTATAAAATATTATAAAATATGATAAGGTTTAAAAATTGTGTATAATTTTATATGCTTACTATTTTCCATTTATACACTTGCAATTTCACTTTAATGACTGACTTTGGGAGGAGTATTCGCCTGGCAAAGGCAATTATTACAACGAGTTTAGGGAGGACGGTACTTGTTACATTATTATTATTTTTTTCCCTCGTCCCTGCTGCTAAATAGTCGTTTAATTATTTCTCCGCTGCCAGGCTCTTGGCACTTGCCCATACATAATGTGCCATAATTTGCCCCCTTTTTTGCCGGCCGTCCTTGGCCATGCGGGTCACGTAAAGTGAAATTAATTAGTCTTGTTTGCCAGTTTAGGCGGCGTCCTCGGCCTCCGCCACTTCGATCCTTGAGTGATTGAAATGCAATCGTGTGGACCAGGTCCTTATTGAATTTTCTAAACATTTTCTGGACATTTTTCTGGACATTTTCTGAACATTTTCTGAACATTTTCTGGACATTTTCCTTTTCGCTCAACTGAACTTCCTGCGAGCAAATGATTTATGTCGGCAGCTGTGGGACGAATTTTAAAGAAAACTCCCTAATAAGCTGCCGCCCCCCCCACTCCCCAGTTCAATGGGAAATGGAGAAATGCAAAATATAAAGAATTACAGAATTTCCATGGCAAACCAATCATAACTTTGGCCCTGGGCCTAATTAGCTGTCGACAGATCTGCGATAAAAACATCAATGAATAAAGTCCTCAAAGGCCATAATAGCCACCGGGGCTCAGTGTCCGGATTCGGGGCCAGATGATAGCTTTTAGCCCCGAATATAATTTGCAATTAAGTGGGGGAGTCCTGGCTTCCTCTCGCAAAAAGGTGGCCCATTCTTAATTAATGAAATCATTTTCAAATCAAACGCGCATTTAATCAAAGTCAGGCCGCAGTTACTCGTGCAATTTATCTGGCTTGCTGCAGGCACTGAGAGAAAGTGCGGGGTGTATAGAAGTATTTTTAGGAAAATAATCTTACAGGAGATCAGGTAAAATATGTTTGAATGAAAGGCAATGCCGACGAGGCATGTACATTATATTTTTAAATAATTATAGAATTAATATGTTCAATTTAATTTGTAAAAACCTTTTTTTGTAACACTTTTCTCAGAAATTTTTTTGTTTAAATATATGGTTATAGTATATATATTATAATAATCATTCATAGAATTATTTGGTTTGGCATTTATTTATTTATTTATTGCAGTATTCCCTTAAGAATATATTTTACTTGTAATAAAGTTAATTTGTCTCTAGAAGGAGACTTTTAACTAGTAAAACGCTCTTTTGAACCACTTTTCTAAGCAAATTTGTTTTATAAATGTATTGTTATAATTATATTAACTACTATATATATTGCATATTTTAAAAATCCTCTCTTTTGAAATACTTTTTTTAGCATGTTTGTGTTGTATATTTAGAGCAATATTTATATTAACTAATATTCATAGTAAAGTTATTAATTTTAGTATATTTTTATTACATAAATGCAGTACCCTTTTAAGAAAATATTTTACTTGTAACAAAGTTATTTATTTATCTGCCAAAAGGAGCTTAAAAACTGCACAGATGTGTTATTTGTTGCGTAGAATAATATTATAGTTAAATAAATATTTTTATTTTAGTATTTATACCCGTGAAAATGGTTAAGGAATATCCTCTTCTAAATTATTAAAATCACTTCTATTTTGTAACAAATAAACTAACTTTTCTCTCAGTGTTTTTGGCTGGCATTCCCCTCCAATCCATTCCACTTCTGGCGATGGCGGTGGCGGCGGTCCCGGCTTGGTCCCGGCTTGGTCCCGGCTCCGGACGCGGTCCCCAAACGTTGCGGTGGCCAAATGACGCGTTGAAATGCGGGCCTACGCCCTACGCCCTACGCCCTCTTAACCCCCTGCTGCCCACTTAACCCACAACGGGCCGGGGACCGGGACCGCAGCTATGCAAACGTTTTGGGATGCTAATGCGGCCAAAATAAATGATGGCATGAAGGCATCTTTGGCCATTTACTAGTCGCCTTCATCTTTCATCGGTTGTTGCTGTTTATTTTTTTGCCTGTGTTTTTCCCTGGTTTTCCCCCATTTTTCCCCTGCTGCTGCTTTGGCATTACTTTTAATTTTCGGCATCCGCATTTTATCTTCGGCGCCTGTAATTGTCGCACATCCTTTGCCTTTCCCCCTTCCCCATCGCCGGCTAATTTGGAGCGGAATGGAAAACAATGGGATGCCAGTTGGCATTTTCCCATTTTTGCCGCCATTTAAAAAATCGAAATTAATTTATTAAAAGAAGTCTCTGCGGGCCGCAAAGCCCGCTCAGCCGTGAAGAAGGAAATAACAGAGGAATTTCTTCAATAATTTAATAATTGGAGAGACGGAAGGGGATTTCAATCTTAGCTGGGCTTTAATTTGGGGGCTTAAATATTAAGGAATTCGGAGCTTTAGGGAGATAAATTTTTTAATTCCCAACAGAGAGGTGAGATTGATAATCTCAAGGATATCTGCATTGAGTGAAAGTAATGACTTTCACTTACGCTTAGAAACGGACAGGACATAGCTATTCTTGCTTATCAGAAAAATATATATTTTATAGAACCGCAAATGACTTCTTACACCTAAAATTAATAAGTCTTTAAGGGTATTTTTATGTAAATAAAGTATAGGAGGGAATAGACATGTGTAAATAGGAATAATAATTACAAATAATATAAATATGCTAATAAAAAATATATAAACACAGTATTTAAGGCTCTTCCGATTTTTCCCATTTCATTTTACAAATCATTTCCATTATTTTTAACACCCAGAAGAAAATAAAGAAAGGCTTCCAGTCTACAAATGTGGCTCACTTTCCAGGATCTACATATTTTGCATGCTTCCCGTGACAGAGCAGTTACATTGCAAATGTTTACAATAAATTTTTAAAGATTTTTAAATTATCGAAAACCAATAACAAAAAAGGGGACAAGAAAAAGCAATGGATAATCTTCACTCACTCTGTTCTTGGTTGCAGGAAGTCCAAACGGCGAAAACGCTTTCCTCGCCTCATATTTGATGAAATTCACAAATACACAGAAATATCGATGCACTTTCTTCACTTTCACTTGCACATTTTTTTCTCCCTTTGGGCAAAAATAAATCTAACAGCCTGGGCGTAGATTTTTCCGGCTTTCGATCTGAATTTTCACAAATTGATTGGGTTCCAAACCCTCTGGAGAGCTGGTTTTTTAGAGCGGAACGATTTTTCTAGCCGTTTTCACGCAAATTAAATGGAAATGGCAGCCTATATGGGAATATTGGAAGGCGGCGGGACTTAAGCGGGAAGAGAAAGTGACAGAGGGTCCGGAAAGAGACGCTCTCTCTTCCAACTGGAGGCTGGAACGCCAACATCCAATATCCACATCCAACGGAATCGTTCCCAAGGCAGCTATTTATGTTCCAATTTCCATAAAAAAAGAAAATAAAAATTTTAAATTATAATAAAATAAAAATTTGTTTTTATAAAATATGTGTATAAATATTAAATAAAATAATTTCAAATATAATATCAATTAAAGTAGCGTTTATTTGCAATTAAAAGCTTCTGTGTCAACGTAAAATATTAAAAAAAAACCTTTACCAATTATAATTAAAAATTAAAAAAAAATAAAACAAAAAGAGTTAAATTGAAAATGTCTCTCATCAATTGGCACTGAAGGTCTAGAAATTATATTCGACGACCAATCAGCTTCCTTCAGAGATTTAATCTTTCCTTTCGTAGTTTTTAGCACACTATTTGCCAAAGAAATAGGACAAAAGCGCGTGGCGAACGGAAATTGTATGAGAAATTCAGAACAATATTTTTATAGAGAATTAAATTAAGAAGAGGATCTTCTGCGGTGAGTCAGAAAGTGGGAATCGAACTCGGGTCGCATTGCCTGGAAGCGCGCAAAACTCGACGTTTTAACGCGCTGAACCACACCCGCCCTCTGTGGCTACTGCTTCAATTTCAAAGTTGCCGCGCAAATTTAGGTCGGCAAAGCAGTTGGAGGTCGGTAAAGGCGACCCAAGTTGGACAAAGCAGTCGAAATCCAATCAGAACTGCTTTGTCCAACTAGGGTCACTGCTTTGCCATAAATTCTCCGTAGAGCCACCTGTATGTCACTTTTGTCTTGTATAACACTTTCTGTCTGGTTTATTTTTTACCTGTAAGTTTATGTAGGTAAATTTAGTGGTGTATAACACTTTCTGCATGTAAGTTTGCTGTAGAACAGTAAGAACTGTGAAACTCAACAGATGGCGCCATCAGCAAGCGTAAAATGTAAGATTAAGAAATTACGTTTAAAACTTACAATTTAAATTAAATGTACTAAAAAGCTATACAAATTAAAAAATAAGGTAAGTAAAAGTAGAATAAAAAGTTTAATTTGTAATTTAAGAACAGAAACGTTTCATAAGGAATTCAAATTAAGCTAAAGTTTAAAATGTAATTTAAATTTACTAAAAAGCAATCAAAATTAAAGGAAAAAGTTTAGCAAAATTAAGAAAAAAGTTAAATTTGAATTTTAAGAACAGAAACGTTTAAACCTTTGCGTTATACCAAATTTGACAAGGTCTTCAAATGGCCTTTCATAATTTCTGATATATTTTCAACTTAATTTCTTTTTATTTCAAGTTTTTTAATGCAAATAAATTCATTTAAATGGCAAAATCCATTTCTAAATATATTTTGAAGTGAGTATATTTATTAAAAATATTACGTTTCGGTTTTTTTTACAGCTAAACTAAACTTAGGCGTATGTATTTTTAAAATATTCGATTACCGGTGATGCCAATGGCTTAGGTTCTAGTAAAAAAAAGGTTCTTACATTTTTGGTTTGGTTTCTGGGATGTTTTTTTTTTTTTGGGGGTCTCAGATTTCCTCGCACTTTTTTGAGGCTCCTGCGGCTCCTCCACCTGCACCACCTCCCCCTGTGAGCTCCATTTTGATGTTGAGGTGAGAATTGGCCAGTGCCTGAGGGGGTAGCGGCACAGAGGGCGGGGTTAACTGGCTGCTGTTGTTGTTGTTGTTGTTGTTGTTGTGCTCCTCGTGGATCTTGAGCATATCACTGGGCATCACAATGGCCTGGGACTGGGCCTGCAACTGCTGGTGGACCTGCTTCTGAGCCTGAGCCTGGGCAAAGCTGCGCACCTGCAGAAAGAGGCCGCCGTTGTTGAGGAGACGTGCCTGGTGCTCCTGCGCCTTGGCCCTCAGACAGGCAATGGAGTTGTTCCTGTTGATTAATAAATGAATTCATAAATTAATATTTACTCAAAGTTATTTAATTAATAAAGAAATTCAACCTGAAGGCATCCGGATCGTGCTCCATGAGGGCGGCGGCCAGGTGATGCGTCACCTGCTGTTGCTGCTGAGCCTGCTGCTGCTGTTGCTGCTGTTGCTGTTGCTGCTGCTGTTGCTGCTGCTGCTGCTGGGCTGCTGCTGCGGCCGCTGCTGCCACTGCCGTGTTCATGATCAGGTGAAAGTCCTTGCTGGAGGCCGCTGCCCCGGCACCCGCTGCATTTGCCGCGTCCAGCAAAGGATGATAGCTGGGCGGGGCCGAGCCTCCTCCACCTCCATACAGATGCTGCTGCTGCTGCTGCTGTTGCATCTGCAGTGACTGCTGCGGCGAGGGAGAGCCCAGCTCAATGTGGGGACTCCCCGAACTGCCCGAATTGGTGGTCACCCCCGTGGGCGTTGTGGTGGCTGTGGGTGGGGCCGAGGTCGAAGCCGTGGCTGAGGTGGTGCAGCTGCTGGGCGCCGGACTCACCACATTCAGGGACTCGGTGGAGGAGCTGAGGGCCCGCGAGTGGGACAGAGATCGCGACAGATCCTCGGAATGGGCGGACTTGGAGCCCGCCGAATCCTCGTGGTCGCTCACCCCCGAATCGTCCTTCAGCGCCGACTGCGCCTCAATCGACTTGCGGTGCATACCTAAAGGGGCAGGGAGAAGAAAACGGATCAGAATTTAGGTACATTGGCAGAGTTTAAAGGGGCAATTTTCAAGATTCAAAGGGGGGCACAGAGATCAAAGGGTTAACTACAGAACTCCAGGCAGAATGGCCTTCAAAAATCCTTGGAAGGCTCGTATTTGAGGTCTTTTTTGTAGGAATAAAGTGGTCACAACGTGAATCATAGCTAGATAAAATATTAAAAAAAAAAAAAAATAAATATAAAAAAAAATTAACAAAAAAAAAATAAATAAATAAATAAATTAAAAAAATAAAAAATAAATTAAAAAAATAATATTATGTAAAATCCAAAATATTGCAATTTAAAAAATAATTAAAATTTTGAAAAAGAAATGACAACAAATAAATTTTTTAAATAGAACCGAAAAAAACTAACAAAGCTCAGCTTGCCGATTTCAAAATAAATGCTTTTTTGGCTAAGTTATAATTTTTTTTTAACTTTGAAATTTTATAAAAATTATAATAAATAACTAATTAAATACGTAAAAAAAAAATTTTCAACAATTTTGCAATTTAAAAATAATTAAAATCCTTAACATTTTGAAAAAAAATTCAAAAAAATAAATGTTCTTAATGGTTATACAGATTTATAGAACCCAAAAAACCAAACACAGCTCAGTTTTCCGATTTAAAATTAATGCTTTTTTGGCTTAGTTATGATTTTTTTTAACTTTGAAATTGTATCGATAAATTTCGATACTTTAAGTTCCTAAAAACCGTCTATTTTGTCACATTTTGGATCATTAAATTGCCAAGAAGCAAATGATAGCCAAATGTCATATATATTCAGAATTGTATTTAAAATATGTATTGATTAGACATAAATTGTGTATAAATAAAAAGAAACAAATTTTTGATTATTTTTTAAAATGTGTTCAAAATTGTCAAAAATTTTAACAAAAAAAAAAATCATTTTAAAAATGTTCTAATTTAATATGCAGATTTATTAAACTAAAAAAAACGAACAGTTTTCCAAATTAAAATTAAAACATTTATAGCTTAATTATGGCTTTGTGAAACTTTGTTTTGAACTCCGAAATTAGCTCATCGGTAAATATTGATTTTTTAACTCGTTTTGAGTCTGTAAATATATATTTTTTAACCTCTTTTTGAGTGCGTTTTTAATTGAATTTATTGAGTTTTTGGCTAAGCAATTATTTATTTATTTATTTATTTATTATTTTTACATTTCTTTTTTACTTTGCGAGTTCTTTTAGGATCTTTAGCTTCTATATGTTTAATAGGAAGAACAATTTATAATATTGTTTTATTTACTAAAAATATATTTTTTGAATATTTTCCTATACAAATTCAACATTAATTACAAACAAACTAAATATTTGTAAGACAAAATAAACACTTTGACACTTTTAATTTGTAAATTTGTAATTTGTAAAAGAGTTCAAGGCAATTTTCTAAATTACTGACCCTTAAAAAATAGGAAAATAAAAATATTTTTAGTCTCAAGAAAAAGACCAAGTTAAACTTTGTATTTAAAGCTACACAAGCTTTTTTGGTTTGTTTTTATTGCAAAAAATAAACTCTCTCTGAGCCTAAATGCAAACAAATAGTTTAATATTATTAGAAGCGGGTCAATTATTAACTGCCAACTGCTGTCCAGGGATGATTTCCGCCTCCATTTTCCCATCTCCCCCTCGCTGGTGTTAATCAGCTGCCGCGCCCCATCAATTGCCAACTAATTTGACATATCGACTTAATTAAAAACCGGCAGCTTAACTATGGCCAAGTCCCCGCTAAGCCACTTTCGGCCAGGGCTACTTGGGAATTCAATAGCGAGCGGCGAAATCCGCCAAGGAATGCGATGAGACCGAAGCCCACCCCTTCAAGGACACCGCACAATGGGAATAGATAGGCGATAAATGCCAAATAAAACGGGAATTCATTGGGAACTCGACTGCCACCCTGCCACGTCCTTGTCGCGTGTGCATTTTGCATTTATTAAGCGATTATTAACAAATAAGGGAAGCCACCCTTGCGGCACTTGTCTCGTTAATCCGCAAAGTCATTCCCGGGAAATGTGCGCAACATATGACAGCCGGAAAAGCGAGCGTTCGACATGCCCGCCAAATATGCTCACAATTTTTGGTAAAGCCGCCCCCTCATCCCCCTCAGTTAAGGATATGGCTATCGTTTTATAATCCCCGAACCGCTGTCCTTTGTGTGGCTCGAAATTAAATTATACGCTCCTTGGCAGTTTGGCGATAATTCACACAGAATGGAAGTTGTAGGGAAGGGTTCTGTGTCGACTGCCAAAACTATTTCCATTTTTGGTATGGAAACTAAACTTTAAAATAAGATTTGAATTATAAAGTAAACTCGAGGAACTAGTCTTGTTTTGGGAAACAATTCTTTTCGTTCATTAAGTAATTATTAATTATTTATTTGTTCTGTGGTATTTGAACTATTAAATTCAAAGATTGCTTGTTAATAATTTCATGGCTTCTTATGCGTTCTTTTCCCATTTCAAAGGATCCCGAAGGAGCAGCCTCACAGAGACTTATTGATTTTTAAACATTAAATTTTTGACAGCAACTAAAGCAAATCAGAAAACAATCACTAAATTTCAGGAATAGAAAACTTAATTCAAGTTAAATGAAAATTAAATTAGTTTAAAACATTGTATGGCATATAATGGCTTGCCTTGATCTTTTAGTGCCTTGCCTTAAATTCAAAGAAACTCTGCTTAATTCTATATAATATGTAGTGGATGGTTCTACAGGGTCATAGTTTCGATAGAGTTCGATATGATTGTTGCATTTACATTTCTGCTCCATACCTAGTAGCCAGGGTGCCACCGCGTCGTTGTCCTTGGCCGACTTGAGGATCGTGTCCGGCAGGGGCAGCGAGTGCCTCACCATTGCCCCATAGAGGCCATATTCGGCCATTATTGTGCTGCCGCCCCAAACCTTCTCCGTTTTGCGCCACTTGGCCCGACGATTCTGGAACCACACCTGCAACAGGGAATATTTTAGAATGAGAAATTAGTTTGGTAGCTTATACAGTGTATAAATAAATAATAAATGTAATGTTAATATGGAATTTAACTCCCAAAGAAATGGTGTGTGTACAAGCAATGTTCAAGGGAAACACACATTTAAAGCAACTCAAAGTGCTCCTCCATATGGCAGCTGACCTCCTCGATGGCCATTGGCCATCAACCGAAGCCCTAATCCGTGGAAAATGGCATGCAAATTGCAAATTATTAAATAAGAAACCCATTCAAATTGAAAAAATGTAAATGGAATGTTTTTTAAATGCTAATACTTGGACCCCATAAACCTTTCGAGTGGAGAAATGGAGTGGAGCTCAGAGCACAAGGGTGTCCCCCGGAAAGGGGTTAAGAATTAAAAAACATTTTAAAAAATTAATAGAAAATTAATTTAAAATGTGTCTACAAGTAGGTTATAAAATAGTTCGTTTTATAAATAAATAATAAAAAAATTTTACAAATTTATTTAAAGCAGGAATTGTTAATGAACATCATAAGGCAGTTAATTACATTGACTTTAATTTAACAAATGTGTATAAAAGTATGCAAAGAAGTGTGATCAATGTTAAATATAATTAAATAATATAATATAATATAGTTAATATATTTTTTAAGTTGAAATTGAGAGATAAAACCTCAGGGAAATCGTGAAAGAAAACAGGATGTAATCATTGATCAAAAATTATTTTAAAATGGTTCTAAAAGTATGCAATGATACAAGGATAATAAAGCCATAGGAGTGGGCTATCATTTGTAAGATGTAGCATACTTTTCAACACCATTTTAAATGTTTTTCAAACCCCAGTCTTATCTCAGGTAAATAATAAAATAATAAAATTAACAAATAATTAAGCAAAAATAACTTAAAATGTGTATATAAATTTTAACCTGCAAGTTTTTCAAGTAGATTTCTACAGTGCTCCCCCTTGGACGCCCCTGGCTGCCACCCACACTCACACACACACTCACAGACTCACACACACACACATAATGGCAAATGATATACATATTCGCATATAAGTGACCAAATTAGATTATCTTCCGAGACATTAAACCGATTCTCCGGCGGCAACGAGGATGATAATATGAAAACATTAAATGTTGATCACAAAGGGCCGGCAGCCTGCATGGAGGACAACAACAACTGTCACAATAAAAGGATTTGCCACAAGCCACACGGCCAAAAGGATTTGCAGAGCCACCCCCTTTGAATCAGGAGGCCCTCCACCCCCCCAACACAAAAAGCAACCCCGTGCACTGAGAAAGAAGTCATCATTTTTCTGGTCCATCAAATCGTTTAGTTCTGCTATTAGTCATGTGCGAACACAAGGGACCAGGGACCAGGGACCAGGGACCAGGGACCAGGGACCAGGACAGGACACCAACTGAAGTGGCTGCTGCTTCTCCGGCATTTGAATTCTATAGCATCCGAATTCTATAATAAAAAACGGAAATATGCAAGGCGGCCAAAGTTGAAAATCAGAGGGTTCACAGGGGCGCTGCCGTTGTGGCGACATTTTTCCTAAATTCCTCACACTCCCCTGGAATATTGAGTCCCCCCCCCTCGGCAGGACCTTGGAGTCGCAACAAATCGTAAGCGCGGGTTAAGTGGGCAGTGGGAAATCTGGAAAATATACAAAGACAAAGTGAGTTGGCTTCGGGCTGCTGCTGTCAGCCGGTCTTGGAATCGGCCAAGTCATAAATCTGGAGAAATTGGCAGACCCGGATCCAAGGGAGGTACATATATGTATATATATAGCACTATATATGCATATATTATTTGATATTTTGGCAAAAGGCAGCGAGGCACAGCCAGCCAGCCACTCAGGGCTCGGCCCAGGAAATTTACAACTTGCTGGGTGAATTTTCGGCGTTTTTGTTGCTGGCAAAGTACAGCCAGTCTGGGTACAGTGCGTTTCGGTAATAATATAATAGAGATATAATATATATTACATCTAATGGTTAATAAACTCTTCAAGGAAGGTGCCTCTTTTAAATGTAAACCCATTATTTAAGTGGCAGGGTTAATTACTACCACTTAAGGGGGCCTAAATTTTGGCCTATTTTCAGAAATTAACTGTGAGAAAACTGTATAAGATAATTAGATAATTTTTGTTGTATTACTTTTGTACATATTTAAACTTAACACTATGGGAAATTTTAAGTGTGTATAGCAAATCATTCGTTGTTTTTATGGGGTCAAATTTTAGGGCTCATCAAAATTTTAGGGGTCATTTTTCTGGTATCATAACTTCCCTTCAACTTGCCCGAAATGAGAACAATTAATTGTATTTATTTTTAGTTTTACGTTGGCTTTGCATTTCAGAGTGCAATTTTTTTTAATTAAGAACTGTTGTTAATATACATTTTTTTTTTTAAGTTTCATTTTCAACCATGTTTTTTCACCTGTTGGAGAGTGTAAAAATTTTTAAAAAAATTTTACAAAAAATCGTACTTAGAGAAGCATAGAGAGTTGTTTGATAAAGAAGTGGGCAAAAAATTAGTTCAATTCGAAGAAAATTACTGGTAGAAGTGAAGCCAGAAAGTTTAAGAAATGCGGGAATCGGGAAAACGCGTTTAAACATAAGAAAAATGGTTGAAACGTGTGAAGGCGGCTATCTTTCGGGCTTCGTTTATCCATAAGGAAGGCGAATTTTACAAAACCCTTTATATGGCGTATTCCTTAGATCCTCTATATTTTGAAAATAAAATTAAAAAAAATTGATTTTTAAAACATTCGTAAATAGAAGTCGTATATTAAGACAGCCTCCTTATTGTCTTGTGGCGCACTGTCCTAGGTGTGACTCAGCGATTGCTCGGGCGTGGAAAACAAATCCTGGCGGAGAGGAGAGGAGGTCCTGCCGTGCGCCGGTCTGGCCTGAAATTACCCGCCACTGTTCCGCCTCGAGGGCTGCCAACTGATGTCAAATTAATTTGCACATCCCGCCAGGAGCCAGGAGCCAGGAGCCAGGAGCCTTGGAAGATGCCAGAGGCCAGAGGCAAGAGGCTCCTGGCAAAGAGCAACTCCTCCCGGCTGCAACCTGGCTGCAAAATCAAATTAATCCGGTTTGTTATTTCATCATGCAACGTCAACGTCACCATCATCAGCTGCAACAACAGACAAAAGGTGGCAACACACCGGCAACAGCAACATTTTGCAATAATAAATAGCAGCCCCACATAGCTGGCACACACACTGTGTGTGTAAACAATACACACACCAAACACACACCCAAAAGAGAGAGAGAGAGAGAGAGAGAGAGATGCCCGGAGCCTCTGCCAAAGGAGCGGAAAATTTCATTAACAAGGCACACAGGCAACAGCAACACTGCAACTGCACAGAGAGAAATTGTGGCCCAAAGAAATACCTCAATGTAAGGGAAAATCAAGTTAACAAATTGTAAAATATTTTTATAAAATAATGCAAACAATTATTACATTTATTGCAAAACTTTTGGGAGAGAAATCACGTGTGGAAAGTGAAGACATTGCCTAAGTCTCTAATGATAAAAGGAATCTGTTATAATAATCAAATAAAATGCTAATATTTTTAGTACATTTTGTTAAATAATATTTTAATTTAATGCCTTCAGTACTTTAGTCTTAAATATTTTGTATTTATAAATAAGAAACAAGCTCTATTTAAGTCAATATTATATTTGATTTTCATAATATTTCAATGGGGCAATATTTTTTCGGGGTAGTTTTATTAGTTCTAGTTTCATTCTATAAAAAATCGAATTGATTAATTAATAAAATAGATATTTCAACTACATATATATGAACATATGTTATGGATGCTTCCTACATTTTCTGTATACAATGTTAGCTATGATAATCCAAGTTTAGAAATATATCAAAATTTAAATAGAATTCTTAATATGATTAATAAAAAAAGATGTAAATAAATAATAAATAAATGTATACCATATCAATTTATAAATTATTAATTAATTAACTAAGTAAATAAAATAAATTGATATTTTATAGATATTTCTGCTTTACCTATCCCTGTTTTCCATAATGATTTTAATGTTAGATGTGATAATCCAAATTTAGAAATATATCAAAACTTAAATATAATCCTTAATATGATTAATAAAAAAGATGTAAATAAAAATGGATACAATATAAATTAATAAATTATTAAATACTTAACTAATTATATTAAATAAATTGATATTTTATAGATTTTTTAAATGTTTATACAATACTTGGCAACGCGGAGGAGATATTTACAAAAAACTTATAAGAAAGAAATATTTATATTGAATTCATATTAAAATAATATAAACTGGAACTGAATCTATAATAAATCAATGCTAAATCAATATTAAATTAAATTATTCAAATCATATTATTCAAGTTTTCCTTTTTGCTTTACAAAATAGATAGTTTTAAAAACTACCAGATCATTAATTGTATTTTTCAAATATGAAAATCAATACAATTTATAAAAAAAATGTATCAAAAAAGCTAGATAAAAACTGAATTTATAAAAGCGTGCCACACATTTTTTCTCCGAGTGCATCAACAGCAACATCAACAGCAACGTCCGCTCAGCCAGCGCCGAAAGAGGCCTCCAGCAGGCGGAGAGTCCCTCCGCTGCCCTGATAATTTAATCAACTCTCATTGAATTATATCATTTTGCAATTTGGAGACCCCGGCAGAAGCAACATCAACATCCAGCATCCAGCAGCCAGCAGCCAGCATCCCATCATCCAGAGATTGAATCGTCATTATGATACCAGAGAACACACAGCAAATGGGGAGCCGGAAAAGCCGGGCTTTGGCCTGGGTTTGGGTCTGGGAAATTCGGTTGGGCTCCGTCCCCACATTGAGTGCGGAAATCAAGGTGGGAAATGGCTTAAATTGCCAAAACGGAAGCTCGCTCCTAACCGAGTACCGACATGGATCGGAAAATCCACTTTTCCCCCAATTTCCCGCTGTTCAGAGGTGGTAGCCTACCTATGTATGTATGTTTCCCCTCCAGTTGTCAATGACGAAGCTTATTTGGGCAAAAATAAAAGAGAAATTAAAGGCCAAGGCACTTGAGAAGGTTTGTGGGCTCATTTTAATTTACTTTTAATTTAGTTCTTTTTAAGAAATGGCTTAAAATGTTACCTCTATTTATTATAAATATTACTAAATTATAATTAAGTCTTAAAAAAAAAACCCTTCAAAACTAAAATTCAACACCAAAAAACACTTAAGTTAATCCAAATTAAAAATAAAACTAGCATTTCCTCTAAAGTAATTCAATTTTCCGCCCAAATGTGACTAAAACTCGATCCCAAGCTTCCCCTTAAACCATCCCCTCCTTCCGAAGGGTTGGCCAGGATAATGCCAACCACTTTAATATAGATAACAGCTCGGACAATCTGCCGCTAAATGATTACTTGACCATTCCCATTCCCATTCCCGTTCCCATTTCCCGATTTTCCCATTTCAACTTCGATTCCAATACGCTGCGAATCACGACATCAATTTGCTGATTGAAAATTTATTATTATCCAGGATGCAGGCTGCAGGCAGCGCGGCAAGGGGTGACCAGGGATATTTATGGGCCGAGACCGAGGAGATGCCGGGAAGGCCGAGGACAGCCAGTGGGAGTGGCCGGGCCACGCCCACTTGTTCAGTTTGGGGGCAAACGCATTTGATTTATCGAACCATCAACTCGTTGGCCAAACGAAATTGAGCGATGATGAGGTCAAGAGTGCGAGGGGAGGGAGGGTATCTATAAGGACATTTACAAGGCGGTGTTATCGGTAATTATATGTTAGGAAAATTAAAAAGTTAAGTAGGACACTGTAGTAGGTAAATTTTTGTCTAAAAAATCGTGAACTCCTTCAGTGATTTTTTGATCGTACCTTGGCTTAAACTCGACGGATTTCAGTCTGGTTTGGATTTTTCTTCTTAGTTTTTAATGGGGAACTTTTCTGCATTCAAAACTCAATTTCAAATTTTTTGAACATTTTTGGCGATGAAATAAAATAGGTAAATTTTTTGCTTAAAAATCGGAAACTCTTTCGGTGGTTTTTTGATCGTAACTTGGCTTAAACTTGACGGATTTCAGTCTGGTTTGGATTTTTCTTCTTAGTTTTTAACGGAGAACTTTTCTGCATTCAAAACTCAATTTCAAATTTTTTGAACATTTTTGACGATGAAATAAATAATAAATAAATAATAGGTAATTTTTTTGCTTAAAAATCGGAAACTCTTTCGGTGGTTTTTTGATCGTAACTTGGCTTAAACTTGACGGATTTCAGTCTGGTTTGGATTTTTCTTCTTAGTTTTTAATAGGGAACTTTTCTGCATTAAAAACTCAATTTTTTGAAATTTTTTTTTACAATTTTGACGACTTTAACCCCTTTTAATTTTATTTAATATCTAAAATACTTTTACAATCTGGGATCAGAAATGAAACTTCCTTGTAAAAAATCAACAAATTGTTAATTTTAGAGACCTACTTTTCCCTATTTTCCTCACATTCCCCCCAACTCCGCCTCAATTTCCGTTTGAAGCCTTTGAAAGAGCATTAGCTTCTAGTATTTCCCACTCACTCGCCCACTTTTGGGGGATTGTGAAACCAATTTTTCCGGGACCCAGGGCCCAGGGCTGGTCGCATAATTATAATATTGGTAACCAATCAAAGGTTCTCAATGGGCAAGGATTTGCCCAGGGCAAGGATTCGGGTGGGAGTTCACGGGGGCATTGCCGATATCTGTTCACTGGGGCTGCAAAATTGCGCAAATTGCATATGCGGCGGGTCCCTTTCAGGTGACATGTGTGCACCTGTATGCGCCCTGCTCTCTCCCCTGCATTCGATTGCAGTTGCAGGATGGCAGGATTGCAGGATTGCAGGATGGAAGGATTGCAGGATGGCAGGACTGAGGGAGGGATTGAGGGATTTGCTGGCCGGCTTTCCGGCGGCGGCATGCGGCCTTTATTGGTTTACTTCATCAACTCGAACGACTGGGTGGGTGGTCCTTTGGCTGCAGCGAGTCCTGCGGACTGGAGGGAACGGAGTTCGAGGCAGTCGAGGCGTGTGGAAATGTCATAACGACAGTGCCCTCACCCCCCAACCGCTTATTTTATATGCAATACTCAATTGACATTCGCGGAATGCGCTTTTTTTTTTTGTGCCCCGAGAGGGTATAGCACTTGCCACAAGGAGCTAGACACTCACAGGATAGTAAATATATCATATATCTCTCATACACCCAAACAAAAAAAAATCTAGTTCATAAAAATCTATAAAAGTTTGCCCAAGTCTTGACTTGCACTTTATTTATTATTAATTTTTAAAAATCCACCCAAAAGGGTATTCAGGACATCGTCTGCATTTGCGCGATTTTTCCGCCAATATCTTCACCCTTTTCAGCCATTTTTCTTTACATTTTCCCCGCTGGAACTTCAATAACCAACTTTCATATCTCCCTTTTGTTCCTTTTTGTGGAGCTTTTCAGCTTTTCTGAACGGATTAAAAATGTAAATACAAATGAGGTTTTGTGTGTGTGTTTTCGAGTATTAATTTACGCAAACGGAACTAAAGGCTTGACTTTGGAGTCGGAGTCGGCATCGAAGGGGGTGGAATCCGACGAGTCATATTAATGACCTTTACTTGACATTGAGTCTGCAGTGCAATTGCCATTGCCGTTGAACTATTAATAACGCCCCAAACGATGTTTTAAATGCCTCGTGATTAATGAGCCGATTTTCTAATTACGTTCGTTCGAGCCCCGGAGATCGTGAAAAGGGGGCCGGGTTCTGGGAGTGGAAACAATTACGGAACATTTAGTGGGTGCATTAAGTAATCCGGGCAGTTGTATCACCCGATAAATGCGACACAACTTCGGTGAGGGAGGGCCCCTTGCAGCAAGGTAATTGCTATCGATTACAATCGAATATGCAGGCGCTATGCTTGATTTTTTTAAATTAAATCAGAGTTGTTGTGCGAATATTAATAAAGATTCAATGAAAGTAAAGAAGTCAAGGAAGATCCTTAAAAATCTGCGCCGTTTGTTCTCTCTCACCGCTTCGAAACGATGTTTTACTCTCTGGATATCGTGCCTAAAACTATTTGGTCACACTGCTTAAAGCTCCCAGAGGTACAGTCCCGTAAAAGAGATCTAAAAATTGCTTATATTCAAAAGTGTAAGCGCTTTCATAATCAAACCTAAGTAACAGGGATAAGTCGGGATACACATATTTATATATATGATATAAATTTAGTATTACAATATCTGCCTTGATAAAAGTCCTATAGTTTATCTACCAAGAGTCCAAATGATCTGAATATTGGTATCCAAACCCAAGACCATGCAATACCTTTGTTTCCCTCGAAATAAATAGAACTTTTCAAGGCTATGCCAGAGAGGCGGCCTCGTAAATCATCAGCCAAAAAAACGAATCTCATCCAAGGACTTGGCTATAAAAACGTGCGGCCGCAAGCGAACGTCGTTTCGGGTGGTTTCCCGGTTGAGTAGTTATCCTTATGATCATCGTCGTTGTCATCAGTAAATTGGCAAGTGGCAAGTGGCAAGTGGCCGTGGAGAGCGCGTGTCCTCGCAGCAGGTTGTCTGTGAGAACTGTTGCAATTTGTTTGTTTTCATTTCTCGTTTTCCGTTCCCATTTTCACAAAGGGTTTTCCCTCACCCAGAATTGGGGGGTGGAAAAACCCTCCGCTCGTTTGTTTATGATTAACGCGCGCTAATTTCATTCATTTCGCACTCAATGGCTGGGGATCTCGGTCTCTGGACTCTCGGGATCTCTGGGGATTACCCACACGCACCCACACACTTGTGCTTATTGGATTTACCCTGAGCGTTGGAAGCGTTGCCTGGGAGATCGGGTCACACGACCGCAGGACCATTAGCAGGACTAACCAAGGTCCTGCGGCCGACCGACGGAAGTCGACTTGGCGGCAAGGTGTCGGAATACAAATCCCCTACCAACGGCGGCGGCCCGAAAAATGATTCGATCATCGTTTGGCGGGGGGAAACTAATAATCTTATTAGAATTAACAATGGAATTTCCAATTTGCGGCGACAGACGGCTCCCAGCTTGCCAGCTTCCAGTTTGCCAGCGATTTAATGTTAATAAGGCCCGCGTTCCTCGAGTTCCCGGGACTCGGCTACGCAAAATAGGAATTCCTCGCCGGACGTGCTCGAATGCCGGGCTGCCCTGACACAGATTACGAGTGGGTTAGTTTTGCTCTGGCTTTTCCATTGCCATTGCCAGGCAGTGGGGCTGCCCCCTGGGAGAGCGGAGCCCTTAAGCGATTTGGTTGAAGTGCGAAAACGGTTCCGAAATACCAAAACAATGAAGCGAAGGGTTCACAAATCAGGAATGTATTTCGGTAAGAACAGGAGCACTGCAAGAAACGTAAGTTATCGATAATAAATTAGAGGTATCGGGGTTTTTCCTTCTGCAAGTTATCGATTTATACGTTTTTTTTTTAATTTAAAATACAGAGAACATTTTTTAAGTTACTAAGCATTTTTTTAAGCCAATGGTTCACAAATAACAGTGTAAAAATAGAAACCTATCGATAATATAGGGCCACTATGAAGACTCTTACTTCTAAAACTTTTCATTTTTATATTTCTTACGATATTTTCAATTTTTAAATTAAAAAATAAGCAGAAAATATTTTGTATACTAAACTAAAAGCATTTTAAACCAAGGATAACAAACAAATGTTTCAAACATTGTAGTTTATCGATAAAAAATCGAGGCTTTTAAGGCTGCTCCATAAGCAATTTTTCGATAATTTTGTTGGCATAGTTCTAATTTTAATTTTAATGGAAAAAGATTACTTTATTCCACTAGTTTAAGTTACTAACTTACTAAGAACTCAAAAATCAGAATGCCAACATAAATATATCGACGCAATTGAGATTTTCACAGCAGTAATTTATCGATAATTACCTACCTATTGAATTTTGTAAATTGTAACAAGAAAACTCAACATTTATAAAAGGTCTTTAATTGAAAGAAGTGGAAAAACCCTCCCCTGACTTTATAGTCTCCAGTCAGTCTCCAAATTCCCTTCGAAAATTACCCCTATATTTACCAGTTAAAACTTGTTTCTATACAAAGATATATCCCAAGTGGACTGGGCAATAAAGTCCGGTGCATAATGCGAAACAATTTCGAATGTCTCGCGTCTTTGTCCGACTGTCTCTATTCACAGCGGATTAAATTTTTGAACAATTTGTTGTACAAGTGGGGACAATGGGACGATGCTCAATCATCGGCGTGATTGTCGCCGATTGTCATTATCGCTGCGTTCGATGGCCGATTGACCCAAACAATCGAAGACGCGTCTGCAGGTGCCTGGCGATGACAGCAGGCGGCGTACCTTGTTGTTGCCGTTGTCATCATCATTTTCATTAATGGTAAACCAATCATTTTTCAATTATATTCGCCGCTGGATACAAATTGTCTGATTTGCGTGTGCCAAACCCAAACTGAGCCGAGAGCTGAGAGCTTGGGCAGGCGCCATGTCACGCCTACCAGACACCACCTGACACCACCTGACACACACTCACTAACCGCTGTGGCAGTAACCACCGCAAAAGTGGTGCAAAGGCATCTCCAGCTCGTCCTTTTGATTTGTTTTCAACGAGTGGTTTCTCTTATTTTTCATATTAATTGGGATTTTAAGATATATTTTAAGAGAGGGATCTTGAAAGTTGCTTACATTTTGGAAAGTTTACTTTTCATAATATTAATTATTATTAAATATATATTGTTCCTTATTTTAGTTATACTTTTACACCTCTTTTATGCAAGAGATCTTTAAAAAATACAAGAAAATTTGGTAATAATCGGATAAAAAATTACAGAAGCTATAGTAATATACAGTAGAATCCGGTTATAACGACTTTCAAGGGACCGACGATTTTACGTCGTTATAGCCGGTAGACGCACAAACCGGAGGAGCAAAAAAACATTTTTTTTGTTTTTTTTTTTATGGTTGCCATGTTCGTAATAGCTTTTAAAATAAAACAAATTATTTTTTAAATCAAAACGACAAATTTAATAAATTGCAATTAAAATACATTTTTTACTTGGAAAAAACAGAAATATAACGGGGAATAGGCTATGAGGTCTGCACACCAGAGCGGAAAAAAACATTGGCGAGGTATCAATACATCGACGTTTTTTCTTAAAAACATCGAATCATCGATGTAGGTGACACCGTCGGTTGTAGTTTAAATTTTTTGGCATTATTTCGCTGTTTTTTTTCCGGCACGTCGCAATAACCGGTTGAATTGTCAAAAATCTCGTCGGTATAAGCGGTTCGTCGCTAAAAGCGGAGACGTACTAAGCGGAGGCCCTTTCATATAAGTTTGTATGGGGACCAACCAAGCCATCAAGTTTTCGTCGTAATAACCGGTCGGACGCTATAAGCGGAGTCGTTATAACCGGATTCTACTGTATATAAAAAATATAAAACTTCCTAAAGGGTGTAAAATGGAGAAAAAAGGCTATTTGTATTGCTCTTCGAACTTAAAAACTTTAAAACTAATATCAAAATAATCAAATATATTCCAGAAATGTTAGATAATAAATTATTCTTAAATATTAAGTGAAAAGTTTAATAGAAATAATTTATATAGATATGAATATGGATATTTAATATTTAAAGTTCCTAATTTTCGTTTTTACTGATTCCAACTCCTCGTTTAATCAAAACATGTTTACAAAATTTAAAACAAATTTAGAAATACTTTTAAATAACTTTACCTAATTCATTTATGTATAATAAATCATTAATATTGCATATTAAAGACAAAGTTCCCTAGTGGGCCATATTTGTACTTCTCTTTTGTTTGACAAATATTTTAAAAAGTATTCTAGAAACATTTACAGTGTGTACAACAAATATAAATCCATTTGTTTCATTTCCTTGGTAAATCTGCACACCAATTGAATTTATTATAGCATTAAAAAACAATATTAGAGAATAATATTTAAAATTAAAATTAAATAGTAGGTATTTAAATATATACAAGAATAAAAGGTTTAAATACTGAAATTATTTTATTATATATAAAAACGTTCTTTCCTGGTGATATTTTGGAATTAAATTTATATAATAAAAAGTGTTTTAAAACCCCTAAATGAAATGAAACAAATTTAAAAAATATATACACGAATGAAAGGTTTGTAATACTGAAATTTTTTAATTATATAAAAACGTTCCTTCCTGGTGATATTTTGGAATTAAATTTATATAATAAAAAAGTGATTTAAAAACCTAAAATATAATAATACAAATGTATGAAAAATTAATTATTTGTAATACAAAATATACCTTATCTTAGACTAAACGTCGTAAATAATTATAAGATCCCTAAAAGGCTTAATTCTTTTTAGATATTTCAAATATTTAGATTTTCCGCTGTTGCAGGGCATTAACCTGTTCGGCTATGCCCCCTCCTGCCACTTTATATATTTTTTATATATTTATTTTGCATTGCTGCCGCTGCCCGTTTGGGTTTGGCGAGGCGACACAAACCAATTGAAGTGTCAGCCGCAGAAGAGGGCGCCGCGTGGCGCCATGCCACGCCCCTCCTCCTCCTCCTCCTCCTCCAGCCACTCCCACACCTCCCCATCTGCCGAATTGCAACAGTTCAGTTCGGTTGATAAAGTGCACAACTTCTGCGGGTTAAGTCGGCGTACAAATTGTCTGGATCATGCTGCGAGGCCCCCAAGCCGGGGTCCATTATGCGACCATAATTCGCTGACAATTCCTCAATTACGGCAGGTGGGAAAAGTGAAAAACGGAGAACGGGGAACGGAGTCCGGAGAACGGAGTCCGGAGAACGGAGTCCAGAGCGTCCACCCCCGGGGGCCTTCAACAAATCCAACCACTCAACAATGAATGTTTCTAATCTATAAAATTAATTTTCTCAAAAATCCTTGCTGTGGGAAATCCCTCGGGAGAGCCGGCAGGAAGCTTGAATTGTAAAATTCTGTAACTTGCCTCTGAGGGGCGGCACCACTTGTTGTTGCAAATTAGCGTGAAACGCGATTTATAATGTCAATTGTTCGGGTTCGTTTTCATTAAAAAAAAAAAAAAAAAACTCTGTAAAATCCGAGAGATGAAAGTGTGGATTAGTGGATGTCAAATTGGAAATGGGAAAATGTGGATGAAACAAGGCCAGGGGTCCGGTTAACATCAATCAATTGGCAGACAGAGGCAGAGAGTCCAGCGTCCGGAGTCCAGAGGAGTGACCATCAATCAAGGAGCCTGAAAACTATTTGCCATTTGCCCTAATTGCTTGAGGCCCGCGCCTAATTTTCCTTGGCCAGGTAGAAGCAACCCCTTAGCTTGTTTTCTGAGGGGTTAAAGCCTTCCCCAGTTACCCCTTTTGGTCTCCTTTTTTTTTAGGACAAACAATGAGAGTGTCAAAACTTCGCTTTGCTTTTTTAACAAATGGACAAAAGTCGTTGGCAGGAAGGAAGCAAATTAGTTGGCCTTCGTCCCAGTTGCAGGGTTTGTCTCTGACTTTAATCGCATGAAACAGCAGAAAATTATAGTTTATGAATTTAAGTTGAGTTATTTCCATAACAAAGGCTGTAAATTGTTCAACTTTGGGGTTTAAAATCTTATTTTTGATTTAAAGACAAGGCTTTTTGATTGTTTGCGTGAGTAAATTTAATGTTACAAGAAATGTGTTTGATATATATTGTTTGTTTTACGTTTATCATAATTATTTAATACTTTTTTACAATCCTAAACATTCAGAAGTATTTTCCATACTCGATTTATTTTATGGATTAAATATTACAAATTTGTTCTAAGAATAAACCCTTAGAACATATTTCACAGACTTCTTTTATTATAGGTATTAATTATATAATATTTTTTATAAGCCTACATCTTCAAGTAATATTTACTACACTTTCAGAAGTATTTTCCATACTCGTTTTATTTTATGGATTAAATATTACAAATTTGTTTTAAGCCTAAACCCTTCAGAAATATTTCCCAGACTACTTTTATTATATGTATTAATTATTTAATATTTTTTATAAGCCTACATCTTTAAGTAATATTTACCACACTTTCTTTTATATGTATATGTTTGAATTTTCTAATAGTTTTTAGAAGCATAAACCTTTGAAATGCATTTTCTAGACACTTTTTATTATATGTATTAATTATTAAATAGTTTTTAGTAAACCTAAACCCTTCAGAAATATTTCCCAGACACTTTTTATTGCGGGCACACCCTTGACTTGCTCGGTTTTCGGACTCTCTCAAGTGGCTCATCGGTTTGAAAATTAAGTATAACTCATTATCGCAATCAAGAAATCCTTTTTCAACAGCAGCAACAACATTATTGTTTGCTTTGCCAGATGAAATCGGATTTGTTGTTGCATGCAGCAGTCGCTGCAGCAGCAGCAGTCGCAGCAGCCTGTTGCACACCAATTTTCTACTCAAAACTTATGACAGCCAATTCGAGAGAACGAACGAAAATTATACAGACACTCGATGGCAGGGTCGCGTCGGGGGTGCATGACTCTACAGTTTCTGTACGTACATATATTTATATATATTTTATATAGAAGCATATGGCATATATATATATATAAATATATATATGAATGTGCAGCAGCGTCGTCTTCATCCTCGTGCTGCGGCGGGGCTCGTTGAAATCAACATCAAACCTTTAATTTGATGATTCTGCAAATAATTCGGACTCGGAGTCAGAGTTGGATTTGTACTCGGAGTCGTTGACGTTTTTTTTTTTTTTGAACCCCTCGCAGGGCGCAGACTTTGTCTGTTGACTTTTCCGCGCAGCCGAGGCGTGAAAATATAATAACACCTTTTTAATTATATTTCCCAGAGCCCCCCGAGCACTCCATTGTTCGAAATAATAATACATAAGCTCTATAAGAATAAAAGCGAACAAAAAGTGAAAGGCTTGCGGTGCAAAATTAACCGACATTTTGGCACAGTTTTGCGGAATTAGACTGATCACGGTCGCGATTAGTGTGACCAGGCCTTGTGACTCACTTTACGCCGTTCCGTCTGAACTGCCGCCTTTCGGGTTGAATGCACTGTCGAGTGGCCGCAGTTCGCCTATGGATCTGCCATCGTCAATGGCTATTTAGCTATTCATAGTTGGGTTGTTGTGTGTAATTGCGATATGTACGCCTCCGCAGCTATTTATTTATGTTTTTTATATACTTATAGCATTTTTTCTAGAGTAATGACAGGGCGAATTTGGGCAGGCTTTCGCCTAATTTGTATCTGGTGAGGTGTGATCTAATTTGTTGTTGTTTGCCTTAAATTATATTAGTTAATGTTGATTTTTAGTTCCTTAAATTCAGTTTACAAGACATAAATTATATTATTCAATCATTTTCCTTTGTTCTTATATATTTTTTTTTATATTATGTTATATAACTTTCCATTTATAAAGATTTTATCAAGCTTGAATTATTATATTTAATATTTTCTTATATATTTACATTTTAAAGGCATCTATTAAATATAATATTTTTAAATATTTTAATTTCAATTTATATATCCTCTAAAGTACTTAATTTCTTGTATTTAATGTGTTTCTTATATATTTTTATATTTATTTACATTTAATTGTATAAAATAAAATGTATAAAGTCTCTTTTATGCCTGATTTATGTTATGTCAAGTTGTTCTTATTTATTTAAGTATTTCTCCAACATTTGATTATATTTAATTCATTTTCTCAAGACCCTTTAAAACCAATCTCCTGAGTACTGACTCAACTCATACCCAAACACCTTTTACTCACACCTTTTGAGTCACCGAAGTATTTAATTGACAGCACATTGATGTGAAATAAGTCCCCCGGTTGGGGGATAATTGAAACACTTTTCCGCAGTTAAAGCCCAATCAAAACTTGTCTGGCAATTATCCCCAAGCAGTGGGTACAAAAATCGACTGATCGAAAAGCCAAGGAAAATGGCAATCTGCTGGAGCTCTCTCTAGATCCCCGATCGCTACGATTGAATGAGGCCTATTATCGGGTTTTGAAAGGCGTAATTATCGCATGACAATCCAAACGGAATGTGTTATACTCGCATTTGTATTTACTCAATAAACATTATTGTCGATCGGCCACAGATTGGGCAACCCGGCAAATCCCAGTTGCTCTCAGTCCAATTTTCAGCTCCCACACACCGAACTTTGTTACAATGCACAGCAAGAAATATTCATAAACTAAGGGGAAATATATTTCTGGGAGATGGAAAATATTTTAGTACAAATTTTAATATTTTAAATACCTTATAAAATCTCTCTATTATATAAAATAGTTTTCTGCCTTGCCTAAAATAAATTGACAGCTTGAGAACAGCTTATTTTTAAGGATATATATTCTATAAGCAAATATTAAACATTATAAATAAATAATAGACATATATTTTTATTGATTAACTTGGCTATTTTCAAATCTGAGTATTTTAAATATTTTATTTTAAGCAACTTTTTCACAGGGAAGCATGAAAAAATAATTAAATAGCCCTTTTAATTTCCCTTAAAATTACTTCAAATTTGTATTTAAATAAAAAAATACTTTAATATTAAATTAAAAAGCTGGAGAACAATTTTTTAGATATTTTAATCTCTGAAATACAATACAAACAAATTTATAAGAAATTTGTTGTATAAGCAAAGAAGCTGTTCTTTAATAAGATTATACAAAATGAAATATTTTTCTCAGTTTATCCCAATTGGACTCATCGAAAAATAGAGAGAGATTGTGAGAAACAGCATGTTTGTACACTGGAAAATTAGTCATTCTTTGAATTTCCTGTTTGGGTATAGGATTTAGGCCACTTTCACATTCAGCCAGCTGACTTAAAGCAGGCTGTAAAATTGTTTCAATAACAAGCCCTTTAATTTGTGGACAATTTTTTAATTTAAGAAATATAATAACAACAAAATAAAGCTTGACTCAATGGAAAAGTTATATAAATTAAAGGAGTTCTATTTTATTTTGTACTTATTAAAGTATGCCAATTTTATTTTAATATTTCTAACAATGCAAAAACTAAATTTCTACAGTCTCCAAACTGCACTTTGAATATTTAAACCCCAGGGGTAATTATTTAGGAACCAACTCAGAACTCAGAGTATAATGGGCATTTCCCCCAACCTTTCCCTTTTTCCTCTGCCCCTTTTTTTTTGGGAGCGTCGAGTGCCTAACAAGCTACTTTCCCACTTGAAGACACGTACGGCAAGTAAAAAAAAACTTGGGAAACCCGAAATCAAGGTCTCCGGAATTCACGGATGAGCACTAATAAGTTCGATGATACAAGTATTTCCAATGGCTGCACTGGCGACTGGGATGAATCATTACCATTATGCCATTGCGAGAGGGGGAGGGAAAAGCCAAGGCCCCGGGGAAACGCGGCCGAGGTCACGTTTTCGCACCGTGGGTGGTGGGCGGCACTGGGAGTTCCACTCGAAATAAACAGCAAACAAAACGCGGCAAATTAATAACAGTAAAGGACGAAGGCCGGGACCAGCAACAGTAAAAATAAAAAAACTAAGTGTAATTGCGACAATGTGGCTGCACTTACACGTGTCATCGCAGCAGAGATCCTGACCATCCTTCCATCCTTCCATCCTTCCTGCCTGCCAGCAAATCCTTCCCCGAAAACTTGTTACGCACTTGCTGTCCTTCCTCTGGCCTTCAACCCCCCGGTAATGCTGTCGTTCCCAACCCTCCCGGGGGAATTTCCTTTCGCTTGGGAACGGGAAACTCTGGTACAGGGACCACTGTCTAAAAGGACTCTCGGACAAACCACAGTGGCACATTGTTGCCATTGACTTTGGGCCAACGGAAGGGGATATATCCGCCCTGCACACATTAATATACATTGGAAACTCTATATTCAGCGGGGATTATGCGCCCCGCACAAGGTCTTTGCCTCAAATGGTTTGTTGTGTGGAAATTAGTGGTAATTGATTGTTATCTGCCAAAGAGATCTGGTAAATATTTTTGTAATTATGAAGCTGGTTTAAGCAGTGGAAAAAATATTGCAGGGCAGATGTCGAATATAATTGATGGGTTATTTCTAAATGTTATTAAAAATTATTATTAAATGTATGTTATTTTCACACGAAACTTTGCTAGTTTTAATATGTTTTATTTTTAATTTTACAAAAATGTGCAAATTTTTGCCTCGATTTCTTATTGTTGGCCAATTTTTGACATTTTTGACGTGAAATAAAATAGGTAAATTTTGGGCTCAAAAATCGCGAACTTCTCTTTTATTTTTTTTGATCGTAACTTGGCTTAAACTCAACCGATTTAAGTCCGGTTTGGTTTTTTATTCTTAGTTTTTAATGGAGAATATTTCTGCATTCAAAACTCGATTTCTTATTTTTGGCCAATTTTTGACATTTTTGACGTGAAATAAAATAGGTAAATTTTGGGCTCAAAAATCGCGAACTTCTCTTTGGTTTTTTGATCGTAACTTGGCTTAAACTCAACCGATTTCAGTCCGGTTTGGTTTTTTATTCTTAGTTTTTAATGGAGAATATTTCTGCATTCAAAACTCGATTTCTTATTTTTGGCCATTTTTAACAATTTTGACGATGATTACATTTTTTTGAAAAAATAGAAGGTAAATATTTATTTAGATATTATTTTTACTTCTATATATTTTTAGGATTTCATTTAAAGAAATTTGTTCACAAGAAACACAATTTCCCTAATATTTCTATTTATATTTCCTTTAGAAATCCATTTAATATTACTTTATATAACAAATATCAACAATTTCATCTTCTCCTTGGCATTTCTTAACTTCCTAATCGCTGGGGTCACTCTCTGATTTTTTGTACTCCCCTCCCGGCGATTGGTAGCTCGCCACCCACTTGCTGTTCGCGTTTCCGTTGCATTTTCCTGGAAACCTCAAGTGTGGAAAATTAAAAACCACTCATCCAGCGCCCCCTCCTGGGCCCCACAAAAGACAAAAAAAAAACACCCGAGAAAATAAAAAAAGTAAAAACCGGCGGGCAGAAGAAATGCCACACTCAGTCGGGGTTGACATGAGCCCGAAGGTAACACAATACTCCAGGCAGCAACTACTTAAAACGCAATTATATGCATTATTATTCGGCTGCTGGGCGAGTATTCTTATTTTTGTACACGAATACGCGGAACCAGAGGGAAATATGGAGGACGACGAGTATTTAAATGCCCACCTCAGCTACTAATTATTACCAGGAAAAACTCTTGAAATTGACGTTTCATTTTGTGCGGCCGCGGAGGGGCACGTCAACACCACGACCGACGACGGACGATGCACCGTGTTGGGGTTAAGGTCTGTTTTCACTCAAGAAATCCAGAAAGAAATCCAGCGCATCGTGATTATGCACATCGAACCGAAAAGTCTTCGGCAACAGATTAAGGCACTCCAGAAATTATGAAAAAATAATATTTTTCTTAGAACTGATACCATTTTAAACGAATTGGTACTCGGCGCAGAGTCAACAAAATGAAGAAGTTTCACGATCAGCGCCTGAGAAAAAATGAGGCGAGAATCCCTGCCGAAGACTGTGAACTGTAGACTGTAGACTGTAGACTGCAGAGAGTGAAGAATGAAGAACGAAGAATGGGGCATAAAGACTTAGTGGGGAATGGGACAGGCAGGGGGAATAACCACAAGCTGAGGTAGGTGGCCAGTGCTGTCGAGTCAAGCCTCTGAATATTTAAAGGCTTTAAAAATATATAAACTAAAGTTTTAAATATATGTTGAAGGTATTTAATAAATGTATATATTTTGCTTTCAATTTTATATTAATATTTTGAATGAAAGAATAACTTTAATATATCGAAATAAAGAATAATAAATATGTTCAGCTGCTTTCAGGTCATGCCTTCCACTTATTTTTCAAGCGGCTTAAAAACTTGTCATTAAATTCTTTACTAATATTCTATATATTTAGTATTAAATATTTAGTTTTCTTTAGTATCTTTAATAATATAAATATTAAAATGTATAAGAATAAAGAAGAAAATATATTTGAATTAGATTGTGCCTTCCACTTATTTTTTCAAGCGGCTTAAAATACAATAAGGCAAATACTTTTAATGTTCAGCTTTTTACTAAATTTTTTACTAATATTATACAACATATTTAGTATTTAGTATTATATATTTAGTTTTCTATGGAATCTTTTATAATATAAATATTAAAATGTACAATAATAAAGAAGAATAAATGGAAGTAAAGATTGAGCCTTTCACTTATTTTTGAAGCTGTTTAAAAATGCATTAAAGCTTAATTTTATGTTCAGGAATTTACCACATTTTTTAAAAAATATTAAACATATTTTTTTTATCAGTATTTTTCATAATAAAAATAATTTACATTTAGTTTTCATTAGTATTTTTAATAAAATAATTCATTAAATATACACAAATAAACAAAAAGAAAATCTTTTTAATCTGAAGGCTATAACAAATGCATTAAAACTATCTTAAATGTTAAGCTATTTATGAAATTTCCCATTAAAACATAAAAAAAAATATTTTATATTTATTTTCCGTTCAAATAAATAAATAAATGTTTTGCAAATAAACAAGAATAAATAATTGAAGCTAATTTACAAGCTAGGCTTCAGTCTGCTTGTTAATCTGCTCAAAAGTCACAAAAACCCACCCTTTATTATGTCACTAATTTATAAAATTCTCGGCTTTAATACCTTATTATTATTATTATTATTATTATTATTAAGAAGAAAAACCCATGTGTTTCTTGGCTATTTTCAGCTTTTTCTGATGAGCAACACTGACACACACACGATCGCCGGCGATGCAGACGGCATTGCGTCAAGTGGCAGCATCGGCCCGTCGACCTGTCTGCCGCAAGTCTGCCGTTGTGGCCGTGTGTGCCGGCCGGGTTCCCAGGCCAGCCAACTGCCAATCGGACTGCAGCTACTCCAGCCCCACGAGCTGCCCCCAATGACGCGGCCACATTCCCTCGATCCGATCGGATGGATCGAGCCCCGGCAAGCCTGCTATTTCCATCGAGGCATTGTTCACCTGGACGCGTCGACACTCGAGTAAATTAGTTTCGTAGAACTTCCAAAGACGACGGCCCACACCGGGCCGAGCACTGAGAGAAAATTTTGGGGTTCTAACTGGGTTAATGGAATCCATGAAAAAAATATATAAAATGAAGATGAAGAGAATATTCTCTTGAAAATGATTGAAGTTGTGAGAAAATCAAGTCGTAAAGCATATGAACTTTTGATTAATTATACCATGTACCGTAGGTACAAAGGTATATTAATTTCGTGCAAATGTATGTAACAGGCAGAAGGAAGCATTTCCGACCCCATAAAGTATATATATTCTTGATCAGCATCAACAGCCGAGTCGATCTAGCCATGTCTGTCTGTCCGTCTGTCCGTCTGTCCGTCTGTCCGTCTGTGTAAACGCCTAGATCTCAGCAACTATAAGAGCTAGAGCCACCAAATTCGGTATGTAGGTCGGAATGTTTTGCACGCAGATCAAGTTTGTTTCAGATTTAAAAATTTCCCTCCCACTCCCCCGCAAATCAATAAAAACGTTTTGCAGCCGCAAATATTACCATATATCTTTCTTTTTGTGCATAGGCATGCATATGTATAACATGTATCAATACCGAAAATCTGGTAAAGATCGGATGAAAAACACAAAAGTTATTTACTTATCAGTGTGTTATCTATTTGGCAGCTAGCAACAGGTGCATCCCAAAAACAACAACAAAACTGATGAGCGCAAGAAACTAACTCCCGTGCGCAAAAAAGA
>VNJV01009851.1:0-32846 GCA_008042635.1 Drosophila nikananu | reverse complement strand
GTTTTTATGGGAGAACATTTCTGCATTTAAAACTCGATATATAATTTTTGGCCGATTTTTCACAATTTTTACGATGAAACCCCTGACATTTTCTTGAAAAAATTGGGTTCATTTTTGGGTGAAAAATCACCAACATTTTATAGGGTTTTTTGATCATAACTTGGCTTAAACTCAACTGATTTCAGTCTGGTTTGGTTTTTTCTTCTTAGTTTTTATGGGAGAACATTTCTGCATTTAAAACTCGATATATAATTTTTTGCCGATTTTTCGCAATTTTGACGATGAAACCCCTGACTTTTTCTTGAAAAAATTGGGTAAATTTTTGGCTGAAAAATTACAAACATTTTATAGGGTTTTTTGATCATAACTCGGCTAAAACTCAACCGATTTCAGTCTGATTTGGTTTTTTCTTCTTGGTTTTTATAGGAGAACTTTTCTGCATTCAAAACTTGACATCTAATTTTTGGCCAATTTTTGACAATTTTGACGAAATGGGTACAGTTTTGGCTTCACAGTCGCTAACAGCGTAGAGATTGGCCAGGATTCGATGAAAAACCGGAGGGACTCCTTCAGGTTTCTGTGTCTTATTCGTTTTTCTTATTTTTGCATGGCTTTTTTTTTTGTTTTTTTTGGGCGGAGACGGGGCCTGAATATAATGGCAAAGTAAACAATTTCATGATGCGAGACGATGGCTTCTGGGCTGCCGCCTATCTACATCGAAAGGCCTCACCTCAAGCCGCAAAGACCCCCTCTTAACGCATCGAACCACGTCTGTGTATCTAGCAGATACTTTATATGCATGAGTTACAGAAAAGGAGGCGTATTTCTCTCGCAAGCCCTCTCTTTCCCGGTTGTCCTTACCTCCTGTGTTGTGTTAAAAAAAATTTAAATACGATAAAGAAAATAAATGAAAACAAAAAAAACCAAACGAATTTGAGGCAAAAATGTACATTACACAAAATGGAGATTAGAACCGTTTTGTGTTCTTAAGTACTTTTAATATCTAGTTTACTTGTAAATAAAATATATCATTTATTATATAGTTTTTAGTGTCTTAGATAGTTTATTCTTCTGTACAACATGTAAATATGGAGCTTTTAGATGTCAGTTGATATTTCAGGCAATTTTTATTATGTTTTGTGCCATAAATACTTTTTTTATTTCTTAGAAGTAGGATATTTATTAGCTCAGAGTAAAAATAAATTATAACCAAAAGATATTAATATATAAATGTTTTTCTTGTAAGTTATTTTAAATAAAAAACCAACTATATTTATGTATTTATTTTTTACAAATATGATATTTCTATATGTTTTTTATAAACCAAAGATATTAATTTAACTTTAATAGTTGTCGATCTGCAAGGGCTTCTGTTTTGAGCCATAACCTTTTTCATTCAAGTTTCTTCGCAATCTCCATCAACCATTTTCATCGCCATCTCCATCTTCATCTCCATCTCCATCTTCATCCCTATCTTCATCTCCATCTCCATCTCCACTTCCATCTCCATCTTCATCTCCATTTTCATAGTCGTCATCATCAACATTGTCGTCAGTTGCAGAGATTTTTATAGGCCCCCCAAAGGGAGAGTTTTATATCCCCAGCCTCTTTCATTCGCTCTCCGACGAGAGCTATATCTTTTTTCCTCCTCCTTGCTTTATTTTTACTTATTTTTACTTATTTTTTTTTTTTTTGTTTCTCATCTTGTTTTCCTCTCCTTTTGTCGCCCCATAAAAATCACACTTCTCCTGGCTGAGTGAGATGGAGCCTGAGCCTTGAGCAGAGGATGTGAAAGCGAGAGAGAGATGCCTGCAATTTTTTGGGGTGGCTCTCGTAAGTTTGGTTTCTTCTTCCTGCCATATTTACCACCCCTTGGGGAGCTGCTCCTCCTCCTGCTCCTCCTCCTGCTCCTGCTCCTTCTCCTGCTCCTGCTGCTGCTGCTGTTGTTGTTTGTCAGCAGACAGATAGCCAATGATAAGCCTTAGCGTATGAGTGATGTGCCACGGACACAAAAACACGAGCCAACGAGGACAACAACCTCCCCGCACGGACATGACATGCCAGGCTCCCCCCCAACCCCAAGCCAGGATATATATATTTTTTTTTTCCATATTTTTGCAGAGGTTTTTCCTATTCGATATGCTGGCTGCAACAACAACCCCCAGGAGTCAGTTGTGTGTTCCCTAAGTCAGGGCTCTGCGAATGCTGATGGCATTTCCACAAAACGAATGAAAATGGGGGGGGCGTAAAAAAAACATACAAGTAATATACATATGTACATATATTCAGATATATCGAAAATAGTGTGGCGGGGAATATGGGGGACCATAGGAAATATATATAATATATTCAATTGAAGATTTTATACATAAGCAAGAAGCCTTTCGAAGTATATTATTAAGACAGATATATAGTTAGTTTATAAGTTCGATTTACTGCTAAATAAATATTTAAAAACACAAATAAATTCCGTTTTTCAAATGGAGTTTTAGTTTATAACTTGATGTTAAAAACTCTACCCTTTACTTTTAGCTTTCGACTTATATGGATGGATATTTAGATAAACTTTAACCTTAAGTAAATATATGAAATTAAATAGTAACTGAGAAATAAAATAACACTTGTTATACTACATATTCTTCATGATAGTTCCAGTCTCTGAATTATATTACCTAATCGGAAAGCACTCTTTCCTCTCTCAGTTGACATTAATTCTTGTTTAAAGAGCAGAGTCCTGTGACCATCATCATCCACCAGCCGCTGGGTAGCCACAGCAACTCAAACCGGACCTCGCCGCAAGGACGTGAAGTGCATCACATTGCGGTCTGGTTGTTTGGAGGATTTTCGTTCGGTTTCAGTTCGGGGTTTTCCCCTCTGCCTCGCCTCTGTTTATTTTGTTAATATTGCGACACTCGGCCCGCCTCAGCTCACCTGCTAAGTTCAGCGGTTACCTGGGCCCAGGGGCTCATTTGATGTGGTATTTTGCAACCCCCAAACCAAAAGCCTCCAAGTTTACCACCCCCCCGTAACCCCAAACCAAATCCCTGGGCCTTTTGCCTTTTGTTTTTTGTATTGTGTTTTGTTTTGTTGTGTTGTGTTGGCAAGTCTGGCCATTGATTGATTTTAAATGCTTTTGGTGTTGGCGATTCATTGAAAATTTATGTATTTGTAAATTTGCATTTTTCAATATTTAATGCGAGCATAAATGTGTAAATGTCTTTTTGTAGCTATCACTCTACATAAAGAAAGGGAATGCACTCGATATGGTGGACCGGAATTAAATAAAAATAATTATAATAAAAATCTCTTTTAGTTTGGGTTTATATTTATAGCATTTCAAGAGACGAAATTAAGAAGTAAACTGTATACTAAATACAGGAGTATTTAATTTAATATAAATGAGAATTTTCAATTCAAATTCTTCAACCTCATAAACGAAATAAAAAACAAAATAGCAACTAACTCTTTAAAAATGTAATACAGTCTTCGAACTTTGTAACCTAAAACCTGGGACTTTACAATTAATTTACTTAAAGAAAAGTTCCGAAAACACACAGAGCACTGTTTCACTCGCCTTTCCCCCTCCTCCATTTTCCCGCTTTTCCTCGGCTTTTGCCCCGCGCTCCATACATTTTCCTCTTGCATTTGTTGACTGACTTTAGTCAGCGCTTAATGCGATTAAGGGTTTAAAGTTTTGTGCCAAATAAAGCGTATGCACTTACCCCCCACCACCCTCAAAATTTTTCCCACACACACACATACACACAGGCAGAACCGCCGCCATATACACGGTGGTGAGGGGTGGGAGGGGGCCTGTGATTGCTGGAAAATTTCTGCTTTGATTGGCAAAATTTAGCTCGAAGCCTGGCCAAAGTTGGCAACTTTTTAGCCAGACCCATTTTGTGGGCCAAGACAAGCATAATATTATGCATATTATAATGATCAGCAGCAAGCAGAAAGCAGCAAGGACATTCTCTCCTGTAGCCGAGCACAAATTGTCCTTTAATTGGTTTTCCACATTAATTTTGCAGAATTTATTGCGCTTTGTGGCACTCGCAAGTCGAGTGCTTTTGCACTCCGAGTGCACTTGCCCGCCCCGAAATGCAATTAATAATAAACAATTTTGGCACCAGCAGGGGCAGAGTGGGACAGAGAGAGAGAGAGAGCAGTCAGTAGCAATAATAATAATAATAATTTGAACAATCCCATAATCAGAGAGCCTGAGTGTCCTCGTCCGTGTATCAATACCTTTCGAAGACAAAATCACTTTTGACGGACATGTGTCCTGTGCTGGAGAAGTTGTATGCCTGGCGGGAAGGCTTCAAATCTGTGCTTGATTGAGGTCCTTAAATTGGGGGATATGTGGGTTAAGTCGTTTAAGACTTTAATGAACAGTTTGGTATATAAAAAGAATTAAGAAAATTGTAAAAGCCTCTGTGGAGGCTTTGAAAATGTATCAAATATCAGTATTATCGATTTAACTATCGAAAATACTATACAAATCGGAGGGGTTTTGTACATTAACTTTAATGAACAATTTATTATTTTATTAAATCAAAAAACGGCTCTGTAAAGTATCAAAAAGTTACCAAATCGCTTTTAACAAATATCAAATATCACTTTTATCGGTTTCGCTATCGAAATGTATTTATATATCCGGGGGCTTAAGACTTTGAGACTTTAATATACATTTTCTATATACAAAGAATTAAAAATGGGCTTAACTAAGGTCTGTAAAGTATCGAAAATATTGGAAATTGCTGTGCAAAAATATCGGCAAACCGCTTTGAATAAATATCAAATATCACTTTTATCGAATTGACTATCGAATGGAATATTATCCTGCGGGGTTGTCCAGGATCCTGCGGTTTATCTCGAGCTGCCAGAGCGATAAGCTCTAAATTTATGCTCTTTCAGACCACCCCCAACCCTCCCCCCCTTGAAACATAAACATAAAATTCTTTTATCGTTTTATCGCAATCTTTCCTCAGTTTAACCTTGAATGCGAGTGCACGTAGAGAGGCTGCCCGGCCGCCCCCTTTTCTTTTTTCCTTTATCTTTTTTTTATTTTTGCGCGCCGCCACAATATCATCATCCCCCCGCGTGCGGAAAGTCAACTTTTGACAAGGCTTATCAGTGGACCAGCATCAGGAGCAGCTGAGGACACGCACCCGGTGAGGGGGTGGGGTGGGACTGAAGGACGAAACACGGGGGGTGAAAAGCAAGCAGCAGCGCCGGGTTGGGGGGGGGTCGGTGTACGTCTGTTCCAGCGATAAGGAAAAGCGAACCAAGGGGAAAGTCCCAGCCGACGGGTGGAGGGGAAAACGTACCGTTTTTCCCTCTGGTTCAGCCCGGTTTTCTGATTTAAAGGCAACTTGGCTTTATTTCTCCTCTTTTTTTTTTTTGTTTATATATGTTAAACGATTAAATTTCAGCAGGGAAAACAATTTAAGCGTTGGGGAAGCAGTCTCTGAATTTGTGAAGGATTCAAAAAAGTTTCTGATTGCTGACTTTATTTACAAAATTAACACAATTCAATGGGTTTTAATGGTTGTAAGATCTTCAAATTGCCTAAGGTTTCATGTTATAAATTTCTTGTTTATATTATATTTAAATTTTGTATATATTATATATGTTTTTTATATGATTTAGTGGTTTTACATGCATATATCTAGAGAGTTATCTGTCATTTAACCTCTGTTTAAATTACAAATTAAAATGAATCAAAAATGTTGAACAAACCCAAAAAAAGAAGGAAAATAACGAAAAATTAAAAAAAAGATTAAGAAAAATTAACAAATCAAAAAAATTGAGAAAAATTAGGAAGAATTCAGAAAAATTAAGAATAATCAAGAAAAGTTAAAAAAAAAATCAAGGAAAAATAAGAAAAATCAAGAAAAATTAAGAAAAGAAAAAATAGAGGGAGAAAAAAAAGAAATTATAAACAAAAATTAAGAAAAAAAAACTTAAAAAAAACAAGTAAGAACAAGTAAACTCAAGAAAAAACAAGTAAGAACAAGTAAACTCAAGAAATAACATGAAAACCAATGAAAAATATTCCAAAATTGGTTGAATGAATATGTTGAGGGCTTCTGCCAATATTTAACCGCTACGATTCGTTTCGATTCGATTCGTAACTGTTCCGATTGGTTCCGGTTGGGGGGCTGAGCGGCTGTTGGTTCGCTTTGCGGGGCCCCCGGGACCTCGGGGCCCCATTGATAAGACGCGGCGGCGGCAATCGCTCCTGCTGCGTTTTAGATGTTTGCCGCAAATGATGATTTGCCAAACACCGGAGCAGTAAAAATCAGCAAAGAAAAAACTAAAAACAAAAAATGTAAAATAAAATAAGCAACACAAGAGAGAGACCCACAAGAGGGAGCTTTGGATTTTGATTAATTAATTTGCATATGAGCAATAAAAAGTAAGAGCTGCGTTAATTTCTTGGCGCCCGCAAAGTTGGTATGGTTTTTTTTCTTCTCGTCTTTTTTTTAATGCAGCCGTATAATCAAATTAATAAACGAACAATAAAAGTGCATAACAAATTGATGCGAGGCGATGACGATGATGATGATGATGATGGTTGGAGACACACCGCGCCGAAACTCCATAGAAAAAGAAGCAGCAGCATTACACGCATCATTATTGCTGCTCTTTCTTTATATTTTCCCTACGATTATTGATGATTTGCGGACAGGGGGGGGGGACCCTTAGAGTCTAGGAAAAGCGATGGGAAATGCGGGGGAAACGCTTCACTTGACACAGCATACACACGCTCACCCACACACACAGAGGGGTAAGGTAACTAAAACAACCCACAAAAATTACTTAGGATCATTAATGTACTAAATTTCTTTGTTTACATTTTTTATCATTTATTTTGTATTTAATTTAATTTAAAAAAAAACTGTTTTAAGAAAAGCCAAATATACACATGCCAGGTATTTTCTTAAATGGAAAGTATCTAGTTCATATTTTCATGAATTTCTTATAATTTAATGTCAAAAACAAAATATTCCCTTGCCAGTTTATTATAAATGTTTCAACTTACTAACTTATTATTTTTAATTTGTATATACAAATTTAATATAATTTTTGAAGGGAGTTAATGCTTTTTAAGGCTTAAGAAAACAAGAAATATATACATTTACTTCTTAATTTAGAGCCCATAGACGCCCTATGTTCATTTTTAATGTTTTATATACATTTATATATTTACATGATAATCTCTCTCAATTGAAAATATACACAAATTATATACAAAATATATTAAATTATATAAAAATCATCATTATCACTCGTCATTTCAAATTTTACAAGCCACGAAAGCGTTTTTGAAATGTTTGTGGCCTGTGCAGCTGCTGTAACCTATGCCTCTTAATTTTTGTTGTTGTATTTTTTGTGTCTTTCCCTCTTCTTGCCGCTGGAGCACTTGGAACGAATCGACGTTTGCTGCGGTCATCTGCTCCGCGATCGGTTTTTTCTTTGGTTCCAGCCGAACGAACGAACGAACGAACGAACTGCTCAACCTGAGACTGTGTCCCTGGTCCCCTCCTCTCTTTCGCCGCCGCGGCGTGCGAGTTCAGTCTGTGACTTTGAGTTGTGGGTTAAAGGTCAGCATCTCAGCACTGCTGCTCCACCTCCTTCGGCGGCGGCGGCGGCGGCACCACCTCCGTTCCCTCTGCTTTCCCCTGTCCCCCGAACTGCGTGAGAGCATCAAGTGGCTCAATTGCTAACTCAGCAAAAGCGACTAAAAACTTTGGCTGCACTGAAATATTGCTTCCGATTTAGTATTTATTTAATTTATTTATTATAAAAAGCAACTACCTCAAGGTATTTAATTTAAATAATTAATTCGACAGGTTAGCACTAGATTTATATAGAGATTTCATTTAATTTTGAATTTGTGTGTATGGCATTTTGTTTTGATTTTATTATATTTTATTTTTATTGTTGAAAACAGTGTTGAGTAGATTTAAGTACATTTAAGCAAGTTAATAAGAAGGAATATAAATTATTCTCTAAAATGTAAGTTAATTATAAGTACTAAAATATTAAGTCATGTCTCATAAATATTATATAGTTATAAAATGAATAATAAAGGTTCGACACATTTTTTAATTGAATAAATCAAAGGTGTGGGTTTCTTTTTAATTGCACATGTAATTGTACCTTTAAACTTGGGCACAAAATGTTTAATATTATTAGTGAAAATCAAGAATAATTTGTATTTTCAAATATTCTATTTTCCAAATAAATTACCCCTTTTTTAACTCTCATAGAAAAGTTTTCATAGATGATTGTCATCAACCTCCATCTAAAACATAATGTTTAATATAATTAAGGAATAGAAAGAAAACTTATTTACAATTATTGGTTTAAATTTATTTTATAATTAAATTTATATCCATTTAAACAAATCTATCATTCATGGAAAGCTAATTCAAATTCAAATTCAAGTAGTTTTTCCCACAACAAAATGTTTAATACAACTTAGGAGTATGAAGAAAACTGCATTTATTTTATTATATTTGCTACTTATATTTATATTTAATAAAAAATAAATATATCCTTTTCTAAATCAAAGAAAGGTATACAAATTTCTGCAAGTTTTCCCCCCATATTCAAGGCATATTAATTATTTTCCGTGTAACCGAGAGCACCTCCTGGTTATTTTTATTTTTCCACGGCTGCTGCTTCATCATCTTCCCGTCCATTTGCGCTGGGCTTTTTGCAATCTCTCGGTTATAAATCAATCCCCGAGGCTCTGGCTACCGTTTTCTTCTTGTTGTTCGGCGTGTGTTTTCCTTTTTTTTTTTTTTTGTCTTCGAGAAAGAATTTTTTGGTGTAATAGTAAATTATAATTAGAAGGAGAGAGAAGGAAAGAGAGGAAGCGATGGGGTTTTAGGGTTAGGAGGCAGCTTAACCTGTTGAGTGCCGAGCTGTAAATCAAAAGCCCAAGAAGGCGATAAGCCACCGAAACAACAGCCCCCAAGAAAATGCTAGAAAAAAAGGCAGCAAGGCAGCAAAATACAACGGGTTAAGGGACAGGGACAGCAAAAGGGTTAAGGAGGTGGCCTGCAGAAGTTTGCCAAATGAAATTTATGGCATATAAATTATCTCACACGTTGCCTGGACTATTGACAGCTTTAAAATAATCGTAAAATGGCCCAAGAAATCCATAAAGAAAAAGAAAAAAACAAAAAGTACAAATAAAAAGCGAAAAATATATAAAAAAAAACACAGCAGAAACAAAAAGCGAAAAGCAGAACCAGTATCAGTCTACCAGAAAATCCATGGCCCAGACACACAGAGCCCATGAATGTGAATTACTATTTCAGTTTTCGACCTAAAAGCACTGCTGCTGCCTCGGCGGGTTAAAGGGGGCCTTTTCTTTGCCCCACGACAGGAGGACAGGCGACGACGTTGCCTTACCCTCGGCCAAGTTTCAGTTTTCAGTTTCTGGTTTGGGCCAAGCCCCGGATTGCAGAAATTGAAAAGTTCCCAACAGTTGGGGGGCCCCTCATAACTTTCATAGCACGGGACAGAGACAGGGACAGCGACAGAGACAGGGACAGGGACAGGGACAGAGACAGAGACAGAGACGGGGACTTGGACAGCGGCGGACAGGCGTACAGGAGTGAGACGGTTAGAAATCTAGAGGAAACTATTTGCTGGGAACTCGAATTAGCGAAAGGATATCATGGGTCCCAAGACTCTATTGTCATCAAATGTATTTCATTGGAACTCAACATTAAAAGTCGGAATTCTGGGACACAAATTTAAGGAGTTTGAGCGTAGGAAAGTCTGAAACTTTGATATAATTATGTGTGTTTGATTTCTACTTATGTTTATAAAACCAAAGTGAACTTGAGTTTTATTTCCAATACAGCCCTTAAAAATAAAATTAAAAATATACCTATATAAAAAAAAAAACTCTTGGGATATGAAATGTCGTCTTCCTAAAACATTTGTAGATTTAAATAGCTCAAGAAATTGTGAATTCAAACCTTTGCTTCTGAGGCTGCCCTATTTTATTTGTGGTTAGACACAAATTCATTAAGATATGAAAATATTTTGATTTCGATTTATATAAATTACAACTAATTTTAAACTACCAAAACACTGAGAACGTTTTCCTGAAACATTTATAGATTTATTTAGCTCAAAAAATTATAAATTCAAAGAGAATTTTCTGTTCTGTTTGTGGTTCAAGCGCAACTTAATTTTGTTAAGATCTAAAAATATTTAGATCTCATTTTATATATTTCTCTTAATAGCTTTCGCTATCTGGGAACCTGGATCGAGCGACTTTATTATAGTAACTTTTAATTTGAAAGTGCCGGCGATGGCAAACAGGTTTTTTGTCATTAGTTGTTGGAAGGCTGTATTTTATATATTATATTTATTTGAACAGTGGTTTTTCTAGGGTTTATTTTATTTTTTATTTATTTATTCCTTACAGCCCGACCCGACCACCGGCGAAGGCAGTGAAAATTTGTAGGTTATTATATTGACAGGGGGAGAGAGAGAGAGCGGGAGACTCAACGCCTCATTATGCATGGCAATTTATGGGCCACACCACGCCCTAGAACTAGACCTTAACCCCTTTGCAGGCAGTTTGCTAAATGCGGCAGCAGCTGCCGTGTCTACGCTTCTTGCTCCATAAATCAAGCAAAGGATCCCATAGACCCCGTTGATGGACAAGTTGAAGTTGCAGTTTAAAGTCTGACTCTGGGGCTCTTCTGGCGTCGTAAAAAAGTCGAAAAGAAAAATGCTTTGCCTTTGCCTTGGCAAAAAAAAGAAAAAATATATGTAAGGCTAGAAAAAATCACATTTCTTGGAGGCGCGGACAAAAGCTTCCACGGAAATATTGTTGCAGAGAGGTCCACATGGCGATCCATCCTAATCTTCGGGATCGTAATGATCTTCCTTTGTGGCCAGTCATAAATGTTGATGAACGGCAGCGCGAACTTTTGTTGAAGGCGTTGCCAGTATGAGCTTTTGTTGCTGCTGCTGCTGCTGCGGCTGTTGCAGTTGCTGCTGTTGCTGCTGCTGCCGTGCTTCGCTGGCAGCAATATAAAAATTGAAAAGATGCAGCCAGCAAGATATATACAAAGAAAAATTAGCAAAGACTGCCCGGGGAAATGTTTAGCGAGTGCAAAGAGTTTGAGTTACCCTGGAAATCATCAGCATTTCACTTGCAACACAGGAAAAGCGTCTAAAGGCAAACCAAATATGGGGAATAAAATCGGAAAATACAAATTTTACACTTTACAGAATAAGAATATTTTTTAAAAATTATTATTTATATAAAAAAATTAAACGGAACATGAAAACCGTCTAAGGAAATAAATTCGGAAGAATTGCACAGGAAAAATCTAAATTTGTATTCTACAGAACAACAATTCTTTTACAAATATTAAGTGAATATTTATATAAAGAAATTGATCGCGTCAGGCCTTGTTCAAAGACTAGCAGGACTCAAAACAGATGCTTTGAAAAGATGCTTTATTGGTTTATTTTATCAAAAATTCCAGATAACATACAGAAGTATATTTTGCTTTAAAAAAAATAGAAAATAAGTACTATTTTCTATACACCAGAATATTTAAAACATTTCCACCCATCTATTGATTACAATTTCAAGTATCTTTTTCCAAAGAATTTCTTTAATTAGTACTTCCCAACTCTCTGTGCTAACCAAGACTTTTAACCACTTGGGACCCCTTCATTAACTAATGGGTACAACTAGATTCGAAAAGAAACAGGAAGAAGAAAGCCTGGCAGCTTTATGACTCGACTTGTCATCCGTCTGCAGTTGTAAAGAGCTCTACCGTACGGGAGTCTATGGCTTCCTGAACATCAATTTTCCAGTAAAATGTCGACAGCTTTTGACTTCAATCGCCTCCGGAGCCTCCGAAAAAAAAGGCAGCAAAAAAAAAAAATAGTTCTGTAAAACAAATTTATGAGGGAGGAAGGTGTGTTCCCCGCTGCATGTCCCTATGTCAACAAGTTTTACTGGCGGATTTTCAGATGCACTCGCAGTTTCTACTTTAACAAATTATAAATTAGAATTGAAATATTAAGGAGTTTTTTTTTGGGAATTTTGAGAGGGATTTGAGTGAGAAAACTTTAAATTGCTTGTTAAAATCTAGTTTGGAATTATTTTGTATTAAAAACATTTAAATATATTTTTAAACTAAAGATGAAAGATACAATATAGTTTATAGGAAATTTTCTTGACATATTTTTGAATATTAATACTTGTAAATTTTCATAAAATTATATTTATAGAAGTTACAAGGCTTATATCATGTTTAAAATTATAAACTTGTGGACTATTTTTCAATCCTCAAAATATGTTTAAAAAACCAGCAACTGTTTCGCCGTAGCACTAACTATTCGCAACTATTTTTTTATACAACTTTTTCTCTGACATTAAACAGTCAGCAAAAGTGAAAATTTGACAGGAGAGCAAATGAAATAAAACAAAAAGGCAAAAGACAACAACCAGTAGCTATAGAAAACGAAGAACAAGGAGAAGGACTCAGCAGCGGCAGGAAGAAGCAGAGGAACAAGCTGAAAAACTTTGACAACTGCGCAAAACTTTTTCGTAAAATTGCAAAAAAAAAAAAAAAAGGAAAAATAAAATAAGAACCGAACAAAAAATCAAAACAGAGACAAGAACAAAAACAAAAGAACCAAGAACTTCAAAAGCACACACACACAAAATGGGCATGCGAAAGAGAGAGAGAGAGAGAAATCGAAAGACAGAAAGGACGAGAGAGCGACGGAAAGAGTACCTTAGACCCCATCCCTCTATAGTCCTGCGATCCCTTTTGGAAAAAAGAGGAAACAAGTTCAAAAGTGCAAAAACTTTGTTCCTCTCGTCAGCCGTCGCCATTTAAATCCTTCCTTTCCGTCTTAACCCATTGATGGCCGAGCCCAGGCAGTGTCATTAACCCTCAGCGGTAGGATCATCATTGCAGGATCCCAGTTTTCCAGATCCTTAAGGTTTTAAGCACCCGTAAAATGGGGTTGCGTTTATGCGTATATGCTCAAGAGAGTTAAACGGAAAATCCCGTCGGCATATGTAGCTCTCAAATAATACAAATAGTACATAGGACACAGAAATAGTTTTTCTAATTCATTGATTTTAAAAGTATTCGTTTTAAGCTTTTTGAAATACTTCAGGTGCTCTCAAGAACTTGATTGATAGAATGCTTCAAATTAATAATATAAATACATATAGAAATCGGATGAGATATTTTTAGATTAGAAGAATTCTCAGCATACAATTTATAAAAGATCCCAATATTTTAATAAAAATCCGAAACTGATTGTGACAATTAAAAAAAGCCTTTAATGTAAAAGGTATCTTTACTACATACAAAACTATATTATCCCAAAGGTTGCTACGATCTTCAGCAGAAATATCTTCATAATTTTTTGAAGCAATAATGCTTTTCTATAACTAATTTTCTTATATGTATGTACCTTCCTTTATGATATTAGCCACATTACTGTTTTTAATAACCGATTACTAGAAATAGTAGCTTTACATGTAGAAATAACCATGTAACCAAACTATTTCCTTGAAACTTTTTACATATAACCTATCCCAGATGGTAGAATCTCAAGGATATACCGATGACAGATTTTGAAAGCTTTATGCTAAGCATATAATAATTCTTAGGTTGAAATATCCTTTTTAACGATCTTATACCCAAGTTATCCATTCCAAATCCAAAGTGTATGGATCCATGATAATACATAAATATCGCCATGATATGGCGATCACTTACCGATATTGTGCTGGCTGGTGTGCAGTACCGCCCCGAACGCCATCAGATGGTCCTTGGGCGGGGGGGCGCGGCTACCGAGGGCGGCGAACCCGTCGCCCAGAAATGACGCCAGTGCGACGGCCCTCAGGGGCGCTTTCGAGGCCTCGGTGAGAATTTTGTTGTCGAATATTTTGATGCCGGGGGATATTATAAATGGAGTTCTTTTTCGCTTGTTTTGGTTCGGGGAGGGGGGTTAAGTTTTGGGCGCCTTTCCGACCTTTTTTCGGCTTCTTCCTTTTTTTTTTGGTTTGAGGGGCCGTCAGTGGGTTAAGTCTCCAAAAATAACGGTGCGTATGTTGGGGGTCTGTGTGCGTGTGTCTGAGCCTGAGTAATGTGTAATTGTGTGCGTGGTAGGGGTACGAGTGTGTTGCGGCGTGTGGGAGTGTGTGAGAGCGAGAGGAGGTGGCACCGAAGGAAGAGAGAAAACGCGGGATCCCCACTTGCACACTTAACGGTAAGCGCGCATCAACAGAGAGCGAGTGGAGCGGTTGCGGAGGGGGCGAGGCGAGCGAGATAGCACGTGTGTGCCGGCGGCAATTTCAGTAAAAACAAAAACAAAGCGCGAAATGCCGTTATTTTCCGATTTTTAGCATTTAGTTGTTGTGTATATTTTTCTTCTCTTCTTGTAATTTACTCCTTATTTTCTATCACTTCACTTTTTCAAATTTCCTTTGTTTTGTTGCTTGCTTTAAATGCCTCTTATTCGTATTCTTGGGTTGTTGTTGCTGCTGTTGCTTCGAATCACTTGCAAAAAAATTGGATTTCGTATTTTCTCGATTGATGGCGATCTACGGTTATTCTTTGCGCGGCGGAAACAGCTGACTCTAACGGCAAACGGTAAATCGACATTGGCGTCAGCGTAGCGCAGCGTTTGTCTTCCCCGTTTTGCGTGCGTTTGCAGCGCTTCACGAACGAACGTCAACAAAAACTGAAAACTGAAAACGGAAAACACCAAACGGCGACGGCAAAGCGGACGGCACGATTAAAAGCCGAACGCACACACGAACGCCGAGCCGAAGCGGCGACGAATGGCGCAGCGAATGGGCGAGCGAGATAGCTTGCCGCGCCGGTATCTTTCGTACCCATTGCCGCTAATCGGCGCTGGTGTTCGCCTTTGAAGCGCTGGTTGCCAGAGCGGGACGTAGCGAGTGTGTCGTTCGTTGGCTGCTGCTGCTGCGGCGCCGACTGCGCTGCTGGCGGCGCTGCAATGGAGTCGCTGGCTGCTCTCTCAGAATCTTGTTGTTCTTGTTGCTGCAGCATATGATTCTCGATATGCCTTTGTTGTTGTTCTTTATTCGGTTGTTGTTGTTGTTGTCTCACTCTCTTGCCAATCGTTGTTTCTGTTATCATTTTGCAGTAAAAAAAATATGCATGCAACTAAAAAAAAAAATAAAATAAAATAAAAAATTTAATTTATTTAAATTCATTCAGTTTACAAAATTAATATATATTACAAAACATCAGGCTTTTTTAAAAAGTTTTCTTGTTTAATTCACCAATAGGAATGTATCTTTGAACTTGTTTCTTGAATTGTTGTTCAATTCAAAATAAATATTTTATTAGAGATACGGTATCTTATATTATTTTACCTTAATATACAAATAAACAGAAGAACAATAATAAAACTATCTGAGTTGACCTTGAATGATATTTATCTTTATAGTGCAGGAAGAATATTGATCAGATCGATAGACTATATTTATAAACAAGCTGCAATAAAAAGAATTTGAAAATATACAGGAAATAACTACCGGGTTCTACAGTTAGCTTACAAATAGTCATTAAATATTATTAAAAATAAGAAATATTATTAAAAAGAAGAAAGAAAAAATTAATTAAATTATAATGAAATTTCAAGTTGAACTATCCCAAAACCCTTTTTTCTAAACAGAAATCCAAGCATTTTGATTTTTGCATTCTTGTAACATTTTTCCGATCTTATCATATCTCATGTTCTTGTTGGTTTTGTGTCAATATCTGCGTGTGTTGTTGTTGGCGTTTTGTTGTTGTACTCCCATTTTGCACATTGTTGTTGGTGTTGCTTTTTATCAACTCCCCATATGGTTGTTGCTCTCTCTGCGCCAATGTTGTTGCTGTTGCAACATTCGAGTGAGAGCGGGCATCGTAATTTTGCGGTTAGAGGGGGCGTTGCTAAGCAACTGGTTTTTTTGTTGCTTTGCTTTTGCTTTTCGCTTCATCGAGAGATGCGCAAAAGTTTCGCTCTCGCTCGCAAGCTCTCCCTCGCTCGCTTGCTCCAACGCCCGCACACGCTCTCTCTTTCACTCACAGAGCCAATGGCATTTTTCAAAGTGACATTTGCCCGCGTTTTGTCTCTTTCACACTCGGCCTGTGTGCCTGCGAGTGTTGCGTTTCGAGTGTGCCGTGTGGCAGAATTCGTGTGTGTGTGTGTGTGTGTGCCAAGGTAAAATGTCAAATGCTTTTCGACTGTCAACTGTTGGTCGCAAAAAAGTTTTCTCTCTTTTTTTCCTCTGTTTTTTGTTCAACTGCTGCTGCTGCTGCTGTTTCTTCTTCTTCTTCGTCTTCTTCAACTTGTGTTTGTCACTTGTCGTCAGCAGAGCGAAAGAGAGAGCAAGAGGCACGAGGTGGTTGACGTGTGGTGGGAGGTGGGGGTGGCAGAGCGAAGAGTTGGTGAGAGGAGGACGACCCTTTGGCGTTTTAACGCATTCGAGACACCAACAAAAATAAAGGCGAAGAAGTAACATAACCACAACAAAAAAAAAGAAGGCGGGCAAAACTGTAACCAAAATAAATACAAAACTAAAATTATTCTGACAAAAAAATACTAACATGTTTGCAAATAATTCTAAGACCAAGTGAAAAACTAAAAATAAATATAGTATAAATTCAAAAAAAGTACGTAAAGAAATACTTTAACACAAATATCTATTTGTATTCATTGCACAAAATAAATAAAAAATATATCATATTAAATAATATGTTAATAATTGAGACCCTAAAGATTTTTAGAATTACTTATTAACAAGCTAAGTTTCTTATCTAAAAAATAATTCCAAACATTTTGTATTTCGTTTGCGTTTGCAATTCGCATGCCAAACAAAAATGGGACGAAAAAATGCGACATGGTAATAAGCCAAAGATCAAGCGCAATAAAAGCGAAGGCAAAAATACGAACAAAAAACAAGATAGGTTGGAGAGGGGAAAGAACTAAACGCGACAGAGCGACAGGAAGGCGTGCACTGGGAGCGAAAGAGAGGGACCGACTGTGGGTGGCGCTTTTGCGAGTTCCCCGCCACCTTCCTCCCTCTTCCAAACACTCCCGCACTCGCTCTCCCTGTCACACTTCAATACGGCGAAGAAGAAGATGTTCGACGAAAATTAGGGAGCAGTCGGGGGGGTTCAAGTGTTCCGTTGTGGGTGACGACGAGGGGAGACAAAAAATATTTCACATTAGGGTGTTAAGCTGCGAAGTGCTTTTCTTCCATCTCTTTTTCTCTCTCTCTCTCTCGCCCTTCTTATATCTCTGGGTGCTGTAGCAGTGCCTCCCACTTTTCTGAGACTATCGAAAAGTTATCGAAATCGGTTGATCTTTGACGGCCTTGAAAAGTGCTGCTCCAAATTCAGGAAGGAAAACAGATGGCAGTGAGCGAGAGGGAAGATTGATAAAATATGGCAAACATTTGGGCAAACTTGTTGTTTTTGTTTAGTCAGGATATCGTTGTATTGTTTTGGCTATTATTTAACTGGGGAAAAGATATATATTGGGTAAAATTAAGAGAAATAAACGTATTAAATTATACTACTAAATTTAAACATCAAAATGCTTGGGCAACACTTTAAGGTGTCACCCATTTTTAGTCCAAAAATGTACCAATTAAAAAAAAAAAAAGGTGAAAAATTTGCCAAAAATTAGATATCGAGTTTTAAATGCAGAAATGTTCTCCCATGAAAACTAAGAAAAAACGAAACCAGGCTGAAATCGGTTGAGTTTAGGCCAAGTTATGATCAAAAAACCCTTTATGTTGTTAGCGATTTTGACGGCATCCATTTTCTGAAAAAAATGTAAGGGGTTACATCGTCAAAATTGTGAAAAATTAAAAAAAAATAGAAATCGAGTTTTAGAAATGTTCTCCTGCTAAAACTAGGAAGAAAAAGCCAAACCAGACTGAAATCGGTTAAGTTTAAGCAAAGTTATGATCAAAAAACTTAAATGGTTTAAGCAATTTTTAAGCCGAAAAATCTTTAAAAAAATTTAAGGGGTTACATCGTCAAAATTGTGAAAATTTTTAAAAAATTAGAAATCGAGTTTTAAATGCAGAAATGTTCTCCTGCAAAAACTAGTAAGAAAAAACCAAACCAGACTGAAATCGGTTGAGTTTAAGCAAAGCTATGACCAAAAAACTTAAAAGGTTTAAGCAATTTTTAAGCCGAAAAATCTTTAAAAAATTTTAAGGGGTTACATCGTCAAAATTGTGAAAAATTTTCAAAAAATTAGAAATCGAGTTTTAAATGCAGAAATGTTCTCCTGCAAAAACTAGTAAGAAAAAACCAAACCAGACTGAAATCGGTTGAGTTTAAGCAAAGTTATGATCAAAAAACCTAAAAGGTTTAAGCAATTTTTAAGCCGAAAAATCTTTAAAAAATCTAAGGGGTTACATCGTCAAAATTCTGAAAAATTTTCAAAAAATTAGAAATCGAGTTTTAAATGCAGAAATGTTCTCCTGCAAAAACTAGGAAGAAAAAACCAAACCAGACTGAAGTCGGTTGAGTTTAAGCGAATTTATGATCAAAAAACCCTTTATGGTGTTCGAGATTTGAAAGCCAAAAATTAACCCACTTTTTGAAAAAAAAGTAAGGGGTTACAAATATTTAAGTATAATTATAGAAAGAATTTAAAATAGTTGGACTAAAATCAACAACAAATACAATTAGTATTATTATATAAAAGATCATAAGGAAAAGTATGAAAAAAAATATTAAATAGGTAAAGGTTAATCCACACTCTGATTTCTAATCTGTCATCTCTTTCGGCGCTTTAAACTTTGCCTTTACCTTTATCTTAACCTTTGGCTCCTGTACCTGCGCTGGTTCCTCCCCATTCTCGCCTCTTTCACCCCGCTGCTTGGTAAACGCTAACAAATGTCAGTTATCAAAAATCACCGTAGCACCGAAAACAAGTAGGAAAAGCCAATAATCCTTAAAATTAGTCTTTTAAATACTCTTTATATATTTTATTAAGGAAATACGAAATATTTGTTTATAAAAATTGGTTAGCAGCTGAACTAATAAGCCAAGAATTGAGTGAAGAACTTAAAATTAACAAGAAACTAATAAAGTGAACAAACAACAGAGTGATGAACTGGGTGAACAACTAATACAATTCATAATTATACCAATACTACAAGAATCAGACCTTATTAAATAATAATTAAAATATATTAATATCTTGACAAGTTTATGTTAAAAATGTAAGTACCTTAAGTGAGGGGAGAAAAACGAAAAGGAAAAAGAAAACGAAAGCCCGGCGTAAAACAAACAAGTAGCGGTAAGAAAATGTTGGCCATTCCGTGATAAGGCGCAGCTTACTGCCACGCCCACCCACGGAAAAGGGGACCACCCACGTTTATAAGGGGGCGGCTGTCAGGTCGATGGCCACAACAAAATCAACAATAAAAAGGAAGCAACGGAAGCGCGACGAACTTCGCGAAGAGCCGTAAACTTTTTTGGCAGGCGGTGTGGAAATTTTTGACGAGAAGAACAATTTAAAGACAATAAATATACATACATATGTATATTGGGGTTTTTAATAATATTATTTTAAAAAAATAGAGCATTTAATATGAGTTAGAAGAAGTTGTAAGCCTTATTAAAAGGTTAGGATTTCTTAAGTTCTACTCACTAAAAATACATATATGTTATAATGTATGTACATTTATAATTTTTTTTTATTATTTATATAATAAATTTATAATAATTTTAACCCAGTCATTTTGTGTTCAAAATCAAAGACGAAGCAAGCCCAAGTGTACTGGCAACAAAGATTGTGGGCTACCGACTTTTGGGAGTCAAGTGCTTGTCCCGCCACGCCCCCTAAGTCCACCCACCGCCATATGAACATCCCCTCCGGCACCACGCCCCCTAGAATCCTCCCCCCCTTAAATGCAACCAGTCACGAACTGAACAAACAGCAAACTAACGTCACCAAGGAGGATGTGGACTTCGAAGGTGTGCAAGTGCTCGACAGTGACATACCTGGTAACCAACACAACACTCACATTTTCCTCGCAGCTTTCCATATCATATATTTAATGATTTATATTTAAAGTTAGGGGGATAATTAGGTCTCTCTGATTCTGTGACTTTTATATAATTTTGTTGATTAAAAAATCTGGCAAAGAAAAGCCTTTGTTAGCAGTCAGTTTGAAATAATTTCAAAGGTCAACAAATAGTGTCAATGATTTCCACGACGAATAGTTTTGTAAATTTCTAGATGCTTAAAAATGTTGGAAATATTTAAAAACTACTACAAATTAAAGAATGAAACATAAGTTAAAAGAAAATAGAAATTGCTTTCTTATTTGTCAGTCAAAACCAAAAAAAGTTAAGGACCCAAGCTCAACAGCCAAGGCACCCTTCCACGTGGGCGGTCGTTGGCTGCCACGCCTTAATGCATTTACTGTGGCTGAGTGTGTGCGCGAAACTAAAAAAAGGAACAAAGGCGGCGCAAATAAAAAAAAAAATAGGAAACAATGCATAAATAAATAAAACTAAAAAAAGTGCAAAAGAAAAACCAGCAAACAGCAACACGAACAAGGCAAAATCTGCTGTTCTGTGTCACTTTTGGCTTGTTTGTTGCGGAAAAATACTTTTTTCCTCAAGGGGAACATAGGGTAGCAGTTTAGGTTAGTTGTATTTGGGGGTAAAATATGAAAAAATATTTAAAGTAATAAATTATAAATAATATTGGAGCACTTAAGTTGCCTTTAAAATATAAGGAAATCCAAGTTATGGGAATTAATTACTTTAATTGAATTGAAAGTTAGGAATGGAAGTTAAAAAAAAGCATTTCCTTTTTAACATATTTATATTTATTTATTTAATTATTTAGTTACTTTTTTATTTCATTATTTATTCTGGTAATTTTCAACAACAATTATTCAACAACAATGAGAAGAGTGGCTTCCTGGCTTTCTTCAAAGTTTGGGAGAAACTTTTTGAAAAAATGCAAATAAAATTGTCCAAAGGGTATGTTTAATTTTAAAAGATCTTAAGATGGAAATATTACTGAACCCCACAGAAGCCCCTTTACCAACGCCACTGAACCCTAAACTAAAGTAGCTTCTTTTTTGTACAATAAATTCGTTTTTTGTTTTTCCATTTTTTTCACTTTTATTTGCTATTTTCGACATATTTTTTTTTGCATTCAAATATTATGAGAATTTCCTATTTTACCCCTTGCCTTGCCATTTTCCACCCCCACTTCTCGATTTCTGCACCCCTTTCTTTTTTCTTATTTTATTTTTGGTTTTTGTATTTTTTTTTTTTTTTTTTTTTTTTTGCATTTTCTGTTTGTTTGCGTTGGCAACATGAATGTTGTCACTTGGTTTTTGCCAAGTTCTTGTAGTGTTTTTTTTTTTTTTTGCTTTCTTGTTTTGGCCCCTCCCTCGCACAGCCCCCGTTTTCTTTTGGGGATATCTTTTCTCGTTTTTTGACATGTTGTCAACTTCACGTAATGTCAGACAAGTTTCAAGTTTTTCTCTTTGTGACATGCATGTGAACAACAACGGATTTTCCCTGCCCCACCCAAAAAATTGAATATGAAATTTTCTCTGTTTGTTTTTGATTTGGTTTTGTGTATTCCTCCTCCACTTTGGCCATGCAAACCGCAAAAATATGACAACTGTTTAAGGCTGCGCCAAACTAAGATTACTTTTGGTAGCAAAAAAAAAAAAATACATATATATATATAGGGAACACGTATCTTTGATGTGGCAGCTTTAACAGTTTACAGTCGATATTTCTATAAGAATTCTATATTTTTATAAAATAAATTTTAAATAATAAATTTCGAGTTCTAATGGGAATTATATTTATTTTAAGAAATTATTTATTGATATTTGGAGTGTTAAATTTTTTTGAAAGTAAGAGTTTATTAGGTACCTACTTTATTAGGTAGCAAATACATTTTGTAATTTCCGCTTGAGGGAATATTAATAAAATTTATTGTCGATCGATTTATTATCGATACATACACATTTATTTTTAACTAACTATATTGGAAATCTAAATTTTCTTATATATATATATTGTAATTAACATTTATAGAAGTAATATTTTATATAAATAATATTTTATATTTATAGTTTTGGTATATTTGAAATGAATTTAAATGTTCTTCCGTTTGTTATTTGTAAAACGTAATTTTTAAAATTGTATTTTCGTCTGTAAATGCATTTCCCAAATTTCTAACTTGCATTGCCTTAGATCTGCCGCTTGCTAATTTCAGATATTTCTGTGTCCTTTAGTATCTCTCAATCTCTCGCATCTTTCGTATCATTTAAATTCCTCCCCACGACCACAAATTCAGAGACACTCGTTTCACAGTGAAAGTATCTGGTGTGTGTATCTTTATATCTTTGCATCTGCTGGCTGCTTTGTTAATTTAAACTGGGGACGAGTGTGTGTGTGTGTCCTGTGGAGCTGTAAATTTGTCTAGGAATTTTTGTGGTCTTCCTGGCTTAGGACTTCAACGAATGTGCAGAGTAGAAATATGAAATGTGGCTTGCAATGAGATTTTTAGTCTCACAAATGCACATTTCACATCTGATCTGTGTTGAATTTATGGTTTTGTTTTAAGCTAAAATGTTTTGAGCAGGCAAGACTTCCTTTATAGAAATAGAAATTTATTAAACGTTGTAAATAAACGTATTTATTTTAATTCTAAAATATATCTCAAGCCTCAACTGTATTTAGTATCTGGCTAAGAAATGAGAGCGTAAAGCAATAACTGACCAGTAAATATTTCAAAGAGAGGAGTTTCGTGGAAAGTTTGCAATTTTACATTTAGTTTTGGCCAACTTCCGGTTAAATTTCTACCTGTTCCGCTTCCCCTCAAAACTTTAAGCTTCTCACCTTTTTGGGGGCTGCCGAAAAATAAAACAATAAAGTTAAAAATATTTCGTGGCTTAGCGCCCTCCATTTCACATAATTTCTTTTTATTTATATTTTGCCTTTTATTTTTATTTTCTTTACTGGGCTTTATGTTTTTTGTTTTAATTTTTGTTGCTGTGGTTATTTTATTTTATTTTTTTTGTTGTTCCAACTTTTGGCGATGGCCACAAAAAATAATGTAAAAAGTTTAATATGCATAAAGTTTCATTGGGTTTTTGTCGGCCATCGCTGGGGAAAAAGGGAAGAAAAAGAGGGGGAGAGGACACAAGGGGGGGAATGTGGCGAGGAAAATGCATGGAAAATGGGCGGCGGCAGTAGGTGTTACAGCCATATAAATGTGGCCAAGATTTATGTTTTCTGGTTTTGTCTGCTTGTTAGCCTAAAAGTTGACGTCCGTTAGGTGTCCTCCGGAAAACATGAATTGGACGAGGAGACGAAAACCGAAAGGCAAATGTAAATAACTGAAATATTTTGTCAAATACATGTCCACCACAGATCTACATATTTTTTAAGGTGGGTTGGGTGCTGGTGGTCCTTTTCAAAATTGCCCACCAATTTGAGGTCCTTTGAGGGGATTTTTCATGCCCTGGCAGAGAGTTGTTCAAGTTTTATTTATGTTTTGAAATGATTTCAAGGACTGCGAGTGACGATTTTAAATAGTTTTTGATTGTAATTACATTTTACACATTTTTTAAAGCTTAATATATATTTTTTAAATTATTTTATTTGACCTAAAAAAATCTCCTCAGCTTGTTTTATATTTCAGAATGTTTATTTGTGTGCTTTCTGAAGCATAACAAATAATAATAATTTTATTAATGTCTTTGTTAAATTTAATATATATTTATACCATTGAATATTTTTTATAAACTATTTTTAAGAGTATTTCAGCCACATTTTATATTTAGTAAACAAATTGTATACATTTCTTAAAGCTAAATACTTTTAAAATTATTTTACCTACACACAAAAATTCCCCTTGGCTTGTTTTATATTATAGAAATTTTAGAATGCTCTTTTGTTTGCATATTTAACCATGAATAAGAAGTATTTTTCTAATATTTTGAAGAGTATTCCTCAAGCCCAGTTCCCTATTTTTCTGCTTCATAAATGCTGCTTGGCTGTGCAAATAAAATGCAAATCCCCTGCAGACTTGACAACGTTCTTTGGCGTATTTGGTATATAGTATAGGGGAAATCGGCATTGGAGTTATCTCCCCCCAAAGAACAGGAAAAAATTGGGCTTAACTATCAGGGACCTGGAAAAACCCAAAAAAAGGAAAAACGGGATATGGGAGGTAAAAGTGAACGAGTGAGAGATTCAACCACAAATAACCATAAAAAAGAAGGAAAAAAGGAAAGGAAATGGGAAAGCAACCTATGCAATGGCAATCACAACGTAGGGAGTTTGGAAAGTATTAAATGTTAATATATAATATATATCAATATTTTACATGAAATTAATATTTATTAAAATCAAATAATACATTTCTTAAACAATTTATTCACAGTTAGTATTTTTAGTAAACAAAACAAGACTTTGCCTGCTTGAATTGAGGCTCTGAAAACTATTTGAACAACTCTTGTGCACTTGCCTTGATATAGAAAATCGCCGGACGTTATCTACGCTTATCCCTGCACACTGCCCCCCCTCCCCATGTCTCTGCCCCCTGTCCTTCCCCCCTTTTTCCTTTTCCTATTTTTATATTTTCCGCCCCAGCTCCGCCCCGTTTTTGTGGGTTTTTGCGCTTCCTTGTTTTTCTCTTTTTGGCAACAAGAAAAATGCTGGAAATTTATGCTCCGCACTGACACAAAAAATAAGGAGAAAGGTGGATAGTCGAAAGTAGTGGCTAGCGGGGAGGGGGTAGGGGAGATAGGCAGGGGGTGTTCCAGAGGCAAGGAAAATTCCGAAAGTGGATACATTTATAGAGCAAGCGACGGCGGCGGCGAAGAGAGAGAGCCTAAAGTTCAGGCTTGGAGTTGGAAATTGAAGTTGGAAAATGCACCCAGAAAATTAAGTTTCAACTGTTAACTATAAAAATGTATATATTTTGAGTTGCTTATTTTGAATTGAATACTTGTAGGCCAGGAATCCGTCAAAGGGGTGTTTTTTTTTTTAAGCTGTAAGAACGGCATGAACTTGCATTTTTTAAATTTCTTTACTTAATTGTTGTCCTCAATTATTTATTATTTATAATTTATTGAAATTTAATTTATTAAAAACTTAAAAACATATTTTAAGCATTGAATTTTCATCTAGTTCCTCACCAGTTTTGTGGCCTGTGGAAAAGCATAGTGTACGTGGGAATTATTGTGGCAGGCGGAATGCTCGAAATGGATGAACGCAGAGGGATAACACACGTACCACAGGGACAGTCGACAGGGGGGGTGGGTTCAGGGGGGAATCGGAGGGCGATGCAAGGGGGTACCCACAACAACAACAACATCGACAGAGAGTAGCTGCATTCCATAAATAAAAACGGCAAAATGGCGCACAAAATGCCACACAGAAAAAGGGAGTATAACCAGAATGAATGGCCGAAAGGGGGGTTAAGGGGGGGTTACCAAGGGCTGCCAGGGGGGAGGGTTACCAAGGGGGGGCCACAAGAACCCATAGAGAGAGAGATACGAACAAAACGAGAACGAAATCATCATGAATGGCGAACGTGACACAAATGACAAAATATCAAGCAGACCAAAGGCAATGGCAACTGCCGTCTGTCGGCCGGCCGGCTGGCTGGCTGCCCGCTCCAACCCCACCGAAAAAGGAACCCCCTTTAACCCCCTCGAACCACAGTTCTTGCAACACCCAATGCCCCGTGCCGCCCCTTTATAGCCCCACCCGTTGCATTTCTGAGGGCACTTGGGGATTTGTGCGATTCGCAGACACAAACGAAGGCCGATGGACAAGCGGCCAGCAAACGAGGGGGGTAAAATACACTGAACATAAATTTAACCTAATTAAAATGAATTAAGAAATATCAAAATTCTAGGCAGGCTCTGGAAGCATTTGTTGTACTTATTTGATGGAATACATCAAATTGAAAAAGTTTCAAAAATAATTATAACAAAAAGAAATCAACAATTATTTAAAACAAATAAAATCGATTTAAAACTTATTGAAACTAAGGAAAACAAATCGAAAATGCTATCGATTTACGGTTTAAATTTCAAAGAGGTACGAGTTTTTCGTAAATAAAGTAAAAATATGGAAACCTACAATTTAATATCAAATATCTTACATATTTATCGAAATACATTTATAGAAAAATATAAAAAATTAAAGAATTTTTCTAGATATATCGAAAATATATGTAAGCAGGATCCAGGAATTTTGTGGTTTAAATTTGTTAAAAGAAATACCAAGAAAAACGTTTCAAAAATGTATTTTATGGTATTTCAAACAAAATAAAACACATTATTTTAATAGAAACTAATCGAAAACATATCGAAATCAATGGAGTCGATTTAAAACTTATTAAAACTAATGATGTCTAATCAATCGACAAACGTCTTGATTTTCAAACCTAGAACAAAGAACTACTAAATATTTTGAAACCTTTGCTTTGTCATTTAAATGTCAAATATATCACACTTTTATCGAAATTTTAGTTATCGAAAACACAGCAGCTGTGACTGCTATTATATATAATTTATAATTTATATATAATTTATTTATTAATTATATTAAATTCTATATATGCTTAAAATGGGCTTAGAAATGCTTTCCCTTTTATTTCCAGTGTACGAAAAAAGATGGGGTGCTTTTTACCAGGCAGTTTGGGGGTTAAGCCCAGGCAGTTCATGGGGGTCAGGACGGGGGGATCTTTCGGTCGGTCGGTCGGTAGGGGCTAGGAAAACTGTAGCCGAGTGCGGATTGTCTGTCAGCTTTTTGTCCCCTTCGTCCTCGTCACTGTCGCTGCTCTTCTTCCATGTCCGCCCAACGCCCAACGCCCACAGCTCCCAACCCTCACCCCCCGGGGCGTGTTTCGGTTTCGGTTTTAAGTGGCAACTGTGTGCAGTGTCAGCATTGAAAGCCTTCTCGGCTCCATTCCATGCCCATGTCCTTGCCATGGCCAAAAGATAATATTTCAGATTTACAAGCAGTCGAAATCAGAAAATCAACTTTTGCTACGAACATTTTGCCACAGGAACAAGATTGAAGAAGTGAAGAGGATGAAAAATATGCAGTAAATAATATGTGAGGATTTGTTTATTTAAAATTTATATATTTATTAAATATTATTTATTTTTGGGTGAAATGCAAATTAGGAACAGGAAGGGTTGGGAATTCACCCATTAATGTGCTATCATCAACTCTGGAAAATATTCGGGCATTCGTAAATAAAGTTTTTATACTATATAAAAGTCAGCATATGTTAAATATAAATTATATATTATTATTATAAATTATATATTAAATTATATTTATTAAAATATAAGTTTCTTTATCGAATTCTAAGCTGGTAATGTTGGTTTCCTTAGCAAACAAACTTAAACCAACCGAAAAGTCACCGGAAAATATTTATATATCAACCTGTATAGTTAAATATATATACAAACCTCTATATATTTTTTATTTTTGTCTGTGCCTGTGTGCGGATATGACAAAGCCACAGATAACCAAGCTGACTAACTATTTCTGTTTTCTGCTGGCCTCCGGCCCAAACTCCAAAAAAGCTTTCCCAAATGCCAAAACTACGGTCCAGTTCGAGGCGCAGCCTTTGTCTGTTAGCACAATGGGAGGTTTTCGCGAAAAACTGGTCTTAAATGGTGAAAATATAAAGCAAATAACCAAGAAAATGGTATACTAAGGTTATTTTAAAAATAAATGTAAGAATATTTATAGTAAAATTTATTTTTGGGAAAATTAATACTTAAAAACATTATAACTAAGCTTAAAATTCTTTAATTTGAATTCGGAAAACTGTTCTGAGTTAGTTTTTATAAGGCTAATAAAACTGCAAACTAAAACTTAATTTATTTTAAAATTAACTTTTTAGGTTTTTTTTTCTTTAAAATTTTTAATTTTAACCCCTAAAAAATTTCGAAAATTAAAAAAAAAATTTCTCTACCAGACACGTCTAGATCAACGCGGCTCTTGATGCTGATCAAGAATATATATGATTTATAGGGTCGGAAATGACTCCTTCTTGTTTTTTGTGCTTCTGACTGAAAATTAATATCCCGAAGGGAGTGTTAAAATGTAAATATTTACCCTCCATAATTTTGGGAAGATTAAAGCTTAAAAATATAATAACTAAGCTAAAAATGCTTTAATTTGAAATCGGAAAACTGTTCTGAGTTAGTTTTTATGAGGCAAATAAAACTGCATACTGAATTTCAATTAATTTTAAAATAAATTTTTTTTTGTATTTTTTGTATTTTGTTCTGAGTTAGTTTTTATGAGGCAAATAAAACTGCATACTGAATTTCAATTAATTTTAAAATAAATTTTTTTTTGTATTTTTTTTGTACAATTTTAACGATTAAACCCCTTAAAAATTTCAAATTTTTTTAAAATTTTGTTTTTTACCAGACACGTCTAGATTCGGTGATGCTGATCAAGAATATATATGATTTATAGGGTCGGAAATGACTCCTTTACTAGGTAGAGTACAAAAACGTACCCCTTTTTTTTTTTAATGTAATATGAGGTTAAATCATAAAAATTTTTATTTAAAATCATAAGTTGAACGGGTTTATTTAAATAAAATATATATTCTAAAATAAAATGCTATCTAAAATGCACTTAAAATAAATATATATAAATGTGCAAGTTTAAATTATTGCGTATACGACCTGTTGCACAGTTTTTCTGGGTTTCAAATGGGTTTGATAATATTTGTAAAAAATTAACAATTTATATAAATAAGTTATATAAAAAAGTGTATTTATGCATTACTAGAAAATAATGAATTGTATAAAATATAAATATCTTTTATATCTATTATTTCTGCTTCTAAATTCATTTTCAACTTAAATCTTTTATTTTCTAGACTGGAATCAATGGAAAACCTAATGGTAAGTCGTCTTAGAAATTCATAAAAACTTGGATTTGTTTGTAAACTGAATGCCTATTATCATCATCATCATCGTCATGGTTTTCATCATCACACTCATCTAGTGCCTTGTCCCTCGATCCAGGCTCCTGCCTCCGATTCCGATTCAGATTCAGATTCAGATTCCTCCCACATCGCCTGGGCATTGGAGTCCCCCCCTTTCACTGCTTTTCCGGCGCCTCTTGCTCTGGTGGCTCAGTGTGGCTTTTATGGGATTTGATTTCTAATAAGCGGCAAGCGAGGCACGTACCATACACCCGCCCCCACACACACACACTCACACACACCCACAGAGGGAAGTGTGTGGGGAAGGACATGCAGTTCATTTCGAGTCAAAAGAATTCTCTTGGTTTTTCGGGAGGCTCTTCTTGTTTTCCTACTACTATTTTTTTCCTCTCCGAAAAATGGTTGTTGTATTTTTTTGTTTTTGTGTTTTTTTTGTTCTTGCTTTTACCTATTCCGAAGGGGGTGGAGGGGCGGGGCCAAAACGTTGACAGGAAGCTCTATTGTTGTTGCTTTAGGTGATTCACAGTGTGTGTGTGCGTGTGGTGTGCAAGGGGAGTGTGAGTGTGTGTGATATTCCAGCAACAAAAACGACATGAATAAGGCGAGCAGGGAGCAGGGAGGGGGAGGGAGAAAGGTAGAGGGGGGAAGAGAGAGAGATAGCATGCTGTATTCATTCTTTTTTCCTGCATCTTCCACTTTTCACTTGAGTTTTTTCCCTTCTTTTTTTTCTCCTGCAAGCCACTCTTATTTTCCTTCTTCTCCTATCCCCCGTGAAGGTTGCAAAAAGCTAAATTGAGTTTTCCTAACAACAACAACAAACGATCCTCTCGTGTGTGGCCTTCTTTATTTGTATTTTTTTGTAGTGTATGCGCAGGGGTGGTATGGGGGGTAGAGGGGCAGAGATACCAAAAAGCTGAAACTGCGATGGCAACGCGTACGTGTTTATGGCCACGAAAAGTTGCCAAACAAAACGGAGCAAGGCGGAAAATACACAGCAGCTAAAAAAAAAGGGGGAAAAACCGAAAAAATTGTATTTAAAAAAGAATATTCAAGCAAAAATTGCAAGGAAAAATCTGGGAAAAATACTAAGGGGAAAAGTGTGTGAAGGGAAAGAGAATAGCAAATAACTAGACATAAAAGTTACTCAACGAATTAAATGAATCTAGCTGAAATCTAGCAGGAAACTTACTGAAAAGTGTTATTTAAAAACAATTATTTTCATTTTATTTAAATTATAAAACTAATTCAAGGATTTTCAACACAATCAAAATGTTTATCATATTTTTTAATAATTTTGAAAACTCCAAAGTATTATAACAAAATTTTTAAAAGGATTACCAAGACCCAAAAAAATGTTCCTTACATTTGGGAGTATTTATTAATTGTTATTCAAGTCTCCAGAATATTAAAAAAAATATATTAAAATGACTTTCAAGTCCCACAAAATATTACCCTGATTTTTGAATATTTTAAAATTATTTTATAAATCTTAAGAATACTTTCAGTAAACAAATCATATTTTTTACTTGTTTATGGCTCCGTTTAAGTCAATCACATATAATTAAAAAAAAGAGAAGGTATTAAAAACATATTACAAATAAGTAAATATTGGCTTAAAAGAGGGAAATCATTTCATTTAAATCAAATAATAAAAAAAATAAAATATTTTTGGAGGATTTTTTTTCATAATTAATTTTCTAACTTACTTATAATTGTTTTTTTTTTTTTAATATATTTTGTTGAGCTTATAATATTTAAAGGTTTACATTGATATAATATAAAAAACAATCACTCAAAATTCGAAAAACTCACTATTTTGCTGGATAAAAAAAGAGTTTGTGATCCAATTTATGGTATATATTTGGTTAAAAAAAAACAGAGGGTTAAAAACATATTAAAGATATTTAAAATAAATATTTAAGAGCGAAGTCCCTTAATTTTAAATAACAAAATAATTGCGCTCTGTCTTTAAGGCAAATTTCTACTTTTCAACAACAAAAACTCCCAAGAAAATCCTAATAAATCACAAATACTTATGCATATTGGTGAAGCGTATTTAAAAAACCAGGATGCACACACACACACACACCCACACACACCCACACACTGGCAACTCACACACTCGCACACCCGTCCCGTGGAAGACAGAGACAGCTAAAAGTGTTTACTTTGTGCTCCGAGGCATAAAGTCAAATGGATGGACACATCCTTCACCCTCCCCCTGGGAGCCACAAACATATGCATATCGTTGGTGCTGGTGCTGGTGCTGTGGCCTCATCCTTGCCATTTATTTGCTTACTTGTCTTGGAACTTTAACAAGTTTCTGTGGAAATTATTTATGGAAAAAATCGGAATCTGGCAGAGAGTCAGGGGGGGAGAACGGATAAGATAACCCATCTGTAACTGTCAGAGCCTTGGCATTACTCATACGTCCAGTTGTCGGGACATCAGGGATACTCACTCAACGTATTTGATCAAAAATTACATATTACATATACATTTATATTTCCCACCGAGCTCATATTAATTGTCATTCATGGGATTAATCATACGCCATGTTGTCCGCACATCAAAGGCACACACACAGAGAGACGGATGCCGTGTGGCACTAAGAGCGCAAAACTGTAAGTACTTTAGGCAGCTAAATATAATTAAATATTTAAGGCATAAACACACGCCGGGAGGTGGAGATGAGACGCGCTGCCCTGGCTGGCTGGTGGCTCTTAATAATGTTTTAATGCGTTTGACAAAATTCGAGCTGCAGCACACTTGCCGGTGCCAGCGGACAACGTTCATTAAATGCAGTAAAATCAACAACAAACAACCAAACACAACAGGAAACAGTTGTCCGGATGGGTTGAGCGACTTGTGTATGCCCTAGGAATTAATTTTGATGAAATATTCCACACAAAGCTGGTTTTAAATAGCAGTTTAAGGTGGTCTGAAGAATGAAGAATTAATTAATTATTAATTATTCATTATTTCTCTAACCATTAATCCTAGAGCTCTTATTTTGTATAACTAAAATGAGTGAAAGGTTTAAATGTTAAGAAACAATCAGTTGGTATATAAATTGGTTCTTTACACTGGAATTTTTAAACCTAAATAATGTTCTAAAATATATATCAAATACGGTTAAATTGCAACTTTAAGTAATTATTTAATTAAAATCTGTGACTCCTGCGAACCGAGCAACCTTTCAGTTAGGGTATTCCAGCGACGGCAGCAAGGCGAGCTTTAAGTGGCCAAAAGTGCAATGTGATTGAAGTTGGCTGAGGCCAAAGGGGGTCGGCAGGATTCTGCAGGAGTCAAAGGATAATGCTCTCCATGGCTGCTGGAGAGTGGAGAGTGTGTGCCAGTGTGTGTGAGAGTGGAAAGTCCAGTGGAACAATGCACACGCACACACATGCCGAAACATGACAGAAAATTACCTGGAGGAAATTTTATGAGTATCGTGGAACGGCACTTGAAAGTTAAACAGACGCTTCCATGGCCCAAAGGGATTTTCCCCAGACTCGTTGTGTGTGTGTGTGTGTGTGTGCGGAGTATCTGTGTGCCTGAAACCCCAAGTACATGTATGTGCGTGTCGTATCCTTGTGCTAATTGTGTATGCAACTTGTTGCATTTGACCGCTCTCATCGCATCCGTGCGTCCTTTCTCTCTCTCCCTCTCTCTCTTCGAGTTACATTGTAAATGTTAGTTTTGTAATTAGAAAATTTTGCTTACCACTGAAACCCAAGGAAACCGAGGGGAAGGAGGAAGATTTGCAGGGGGATTTTGGCCAG
>VNJV01009847.1:0-10068 GCA_008042635.1 Drosophila nikananu | reverse complement strand
GCTCTTATCGGTCCGAGTCAGCAATATATTATTAAGAATTGAAAATATTCCACATTTGCTGTGTAACTTTGCCTCTGTTATACGCAAACATGGCCTCCAGGAACTTTTTTTGGTTGTCATCTTGGGCATCGGAGGTGACGCGGTTTTCTGCTGGGGTGCTCGGTGCCTGCACATTGTGCCTCTCCTGCTCCGCATCCTGCTTCACTTCATCCTTTCGTTTCTCTTGACTCATCTTTCCAGCGTCCGACATTTCACACTTGCGTTTTCCCAGTTTATGTTTAAATGATTTTTGAGAACTGAAATGACTTTTTTTGTGCTGGTCTGTATCGAATCGATCGGTCGGGGTAAATATCGATGTATAACGAAATTGTTAATTTATCGAATATTTATTTTTCGACGTATTGATTATTTCGAAAGATTTAATACCGTCAAGAAATAAATGTATATTTTTAATGTTTATATAATTTTCATTACCCCAATATAAACAAGTAATTAAGGTGACAGATTAAGAATAATATTTTTTGTATGGCATGATATTATATAAATTGCGCAAACAAAGATAAGGTAAGAAATATTTTCTAAAGGGAATCCCCTTGGAATACTCGCAAACAAAGATAAGGTAAGAAATATTTTCTAAAGGGAATCCCCTTGGAATACTCGAAGATGCTCTTATCGGTCCGAGTCAGCAATATATTATTAAGAATTGAAAATATTCCACATTTGCCGTGCAATTCTGGCTTGCTGAAATTCTTAATTTATCGAATATTTATTTTTCGACTTATTGATTATTTCGAAAGATTTAATACCGTCAGGAAATAAATGTATATTTTTAATGTTTATATATTTTTCATTACCCCAATATAAACAAGTAATTAAGGTGACAGATTAAGAATAATATTTATTGTATGGCATGATATTATATAAATTGCGCAAACAAAGATAAGGTGAGAAATATTTTCTAAAGGGAATCCCCTTGGAACACTCGAAGATGCTCTTATCGGTCCGAGTCAGCAATATATTATTAAGAATTGAAAATATTCCACATTTGCTGTGCAATTCTGGCTTGCTGAATTGCAAACATGGCCTCGAGGTACTTTCTTTGGTCGTCCTTTTGGGCTTGGTCGGCACTCACATTTCCTGGGGAAGGCTTGGTTAGGGTCCCTTGATTGACTGTCGGTGGAACATCCTTCTGCTGTTCGGCCGGCACATCGCCTATTTTTTAGAGAGTAAATAAAGTTATTAATAAATTATTTATTTTATTTTGTTGTACAAATACCTATGCTTTTGGCATAAACACTGGATAGTGCAAAGATCAGCAAGCAGCAGAAGATAATTTTCATATTGGTGCTTTAAATTTGACTGATCTTGTGCTGGACCAGGATCTGATTTTATAAGAAATGCATTAGTCGATTGACATGTAATGTTTAATGTTATCGAATACACTAGGGCTGGAAAACACTAGAGGTGGAGAAACATCGATGTTCACGGACATTTTGATGGAAATCATCGATGATGGTTTAAAACAAAAAAAGCAACTGTTCTTATTTTACTTAAATAATGTAATAAAATAAACAACATTTCCATGTTAAATAGCTTTTTAAACATTTTCAAAGATTCTTTTTTCTTCTTCTTGAATGTAATATTTTTTTATAACTTTTCGAAAAAATATGGGAAAATGGGAAAACATCGATTAAAGCATGTTTCTCCACATCTATCTCTTACGTGGTTTGCTTACGTTTTTGTATATTTAGTGTGACCCAATGACGGCTATATATTTTATAATAGTTTTAAGGGAAATTTCAATATTATACAAAAAATGTTCTTTTTAATACGTTAAAAAAATAAATTAAAAAATAAATGATTTTAAAATCTACTCGAATTTTTCTTCTTATGGATTGGTTTTGTCTTGCAGCTTGGCAAAAAATATTAAAAAATAAATAACGCATTTCGCACATGATAGATACAAATTTAGCAATGATTGCAATTTTAAGAAAAGCTGAAAATAGCGAAATATACATGTTTTAAATTAATATATTTTTATTTATATATATATTTTATTTATAGGCACAAAAACTTAAAATAATATAACAATAATGAACCAAACTTTTCATTGCTTTTAATTTTTAAAATTTTATCATCTATATCCTAACCGACAATCTTAACTTCTTAAGGCAATATTCAACCGATGTTTCGTCAAACATCGATGCATCGATTTTCATCAATATCAACAAAAACATCGGAAAACATCGCCAAGAAAAACATTGATGTCGAAAACATCGACATTTTCAGCACCACTAAACTAAAGGCAACAGAACAAAAAAGCGAGTGACAGCGATAAGCGACAAGCATTTTCTACTTTTTTACAACGCCGCAAAGAAACCTCAGAGCAATGACGGATTTGCGCAACGAGATGGACAGTGACTTGGACCAGAACTACTCGCTGAACAGCAACGCCGATCCCAAGAACATGCAGGAGCTGACCATATACGTGAGTAATCCCGATCCGAGCTAGAATCCGGAAACGGATGCGGATGCGGAAACCCACCCATGAGTAGAGGCCGTAATGAGAGCACCCAGTAAACCGCCGCCCGCCTCCTGTTATCAGGTACAAAATCTGTTGCAGAACGTGCAGGACAAGTTCCAGACGATGTCCGACCAGATAATAACGCGCATAGACGACATGGGCAACCGCATCGACGACTTGGAAAAGAGCATCGCGGACCTGATGAACCAGGCCGGGATCGAGGGACAGGGCCCGGAAAAATGAGACCCGTAGATGGTGGGGCCGGCAAAGCCTTTATCCAGCCACGCCCAGTAGCCACTGGGCATAGCATGCAAATCCTCCCTTAGTAAACATCGAAAGCACCTTCGGTACCAGTCACCCACACGAATCACACGAATCAATTTTACAATTCGAGACTCTCACGTTCATTTAATCTCCCCCAGCACCCGGTTGCTCCATAAACACACATTTGCTCATACGTTTATTGCGTAGTTTTAAGTTTCCTCCTCCCAGAGAGGGGATCATCATAATTTTTAAGCAACGTAATTATTTTTGAGCAAAAGGGCCAATAATTTAAAGTTATTGCCGTTTTAGTTTCTATTTATAAATTGTATTAAATAACAAATTGAGAATTGTAAAAGTACCTAGTTTTTGTGGTTTGAGGTCGACTTCGAGGACTTCGATTCAACAACGGTTACCATGCGACCGGCTCCCGATTTCCGCCTTCTCACCTGCAGAGAAGGGGGTTTTTTAGGGAGAAGGAAGAGAAAAAGGGGGAGAATATTGTCATTTCCGCTTGATTAGTTTTGCTATGCATACATTTATTCTTGTTTATTTGGGGCAAATAATGCAATTCGTGAGGCGTGACCATTAAAGGGGGTATGCAAATTAGTGTTGTCTTTAAGCTATAGGATAAATACAATCTATTTATCAAGCAGCGAAGAAAGGGCCAATAAAACAAGTCAATATATTAGATTTAGGGAAACATTAAGCATGATTTGATGAATGGTATGATGGTTAGATGTATTTTGGCATAAAGCAAAAGTCAATAAGATAGCATTAACATTTGATCTTTTATGCTAAATCTTTGTCCTAACTGTATACTTGAAAGCAAAACTAAAATGGTTTTCTCATTAAATTTATAATTCAGTTCAGCAAAACAGCTATGTAAATAGTTCCGACTAGACAGTCTGCAATACTGTGATGTGATAATGTTAAGTTATCTCTAGTTTATTGAGTCCCAAGCTCCGTGTTTCAGTGCTAGTGCTGGGGCACGTGAAACTGCTTTTGCAGCCTTACATGTGTGGAGGCCACCGCCTTAAAGGGATGCTTCACCGTCTGCCTGGCCGGTTTCATAGAAGCACTGGCACTGGTGCTGGTCGAGGCTGTGCCGGCAGCAGCCCTTGTTTTGGCCCCGAACACATTTTCGCGGGGCGTTAACTGCGAGGTCTGCTGGGTGCTGGCCTCTCTTTCATCATCGGTGGCGGTTCCAGACTCTTCTTCGTCCTCTTCCTCGCCACTCGGTTCGGAGTCCTGATGAATCACAAAAATATATACAAATAATTGAAATTGATAATAATAATCAATATTTACCTCATCTTCGTCCTCATCATCCTGCTCGTCGCTCTCCTCCTCTGGCTCGGTCCTAGCACCATGATTGATTCCAGCTCCTGCCAGATGTTTGCTACTTCTGGACAATTTCTGGCGTCTTTTCAGCGGACTGACCAGGTGCTCGTGCTCTAGGCTATCCATGGACTGTGAGCGCAGACCCTTCTTTAGGGCTGCCTTGCGGGCAGTTGGCTCCTCCTTGGTCTTCATCAGTTTCTGAAACTCCATGAAGTCGTCGCGCTCATCGATGCTTCCGATGTCGTAGTAGCTGGCACTAAGGACCTCCAGCGCCTTTGTATGCTGCTTCATGGATATGAGAATAAAGTCACTGAGGATCCTCTTTAGATCGCCCAACTTGCGCTGTTCAAAGTTTCCAATGATGTCGTCGATCTCCTTGTTGGTTCGCTGCACCTCCATTTTGGCTTTAAAAAGCTCCGAGTCTGCGGCACTCTGCGAAAGGAATTTGGGATATAATATTGAAATTCCCGGTTTTTTTTTGGACCTACATTATTAGCGGAAAATTTGGATTTCAGCTCCAGCATCTGGCGTTGACGAAGCACTTCCTTATCCCTGGCTATGACTGCCAGGCGTAGATTGTCCCGGGTGGATTTGCACAGATGCTCGAATTGGGCCAACTCGTTGACAATCTTAGGAAAAAATTATATACATTTTAATACCTAAACTATAAATATTTTCCCCTAATTTTAAGGACCTTATGCTCCAACCGATGGACATTAATGTCCATGTAATCGCTCATTATGGTCACAGCATTTGTGAAGCTCTTGAGTCCCTGACACAGACTTTCATTGATTTCCTCTTCGTCGGCATAGTTTTTGACGCCCTTTGCCAGCTCATCAAAGGAGTCGCGATACCTGAAAAGTAGATTTACATTTGTTTAGATACATATATATATATTTGTATATATTCCCTACTTGGCCATTTTCCGTGTCACCAAAGCTAAGGATGAACACATTTCCATGAGATGACGTTCGGTTAGCGTTATGCGTTCATTTATGATTTTAATGCGATCGTCTTTGGTATTCAAAAACGCTAATTTTCCACGTCGAAACATTTTGCCTTTGTTTTGATTATTATTCCTTATTTTCTTTTATTCATTTGACAATAAAAATCCAAGTGAAAAGCGTTGTCTAGGCAACGGTCTATTTGGAAAAACTATCTGGCAACATAGAAAGAAATTTAGATGGCAACATGACTAAATTAACAGCGCTGTTAAAAGTTTGTGGTCTGCAAAACATAGAGGGCGCCTTTTACTTTGGAAACATTCTACATTAAATTCTACATACATATGTATGTCAGAACTAGAAAACTAATTTAAAATGTTTATGTTAAGTATATTTTGGTTTAATGATTTTTATATTGATTTAAGCATTTTTTACTTAAGAAATCTGAAGGCATATTTCATTAGAAGTTTGAAATCAATAATATTAACTTATAATAAATTTATTTTTATTTATATGTACATATATATAAATATAATTACAAATTAATTCAAATTATGTTAGACACAAGAAACTAATACACCCCCCTTCCCCCAGAAGTGTCAAGGTCAAGAGCATCATGTTGTGTCATATTTTGTGGGCGGTTGCCTGCCATGAGATTTTGCTATATTTATATCGGAAAAGATCCATGACAAACTTAGAGGAACACGCTAGAGAAAATAAAAATATCAAGGGAAAGAAAATGTAAATGATGAAATTTCTATATAATTAATGAGACATTCGCTAAATAAAATGAAATAATTTTGAAACTAATTAAAAGTCAATACTAACGATTTATTCCCAGAAAACGAAGGGTTTCTCGTACAAATCTGTAAAAAAATGTTCTCCTAAATTAAAGCCAAACTAACTTATTTTCTGCTCCATGTACACAGCCTTGACAACCAAATCGTGGTTTTGGGGAATTTTTATTTTGAAGCCGCAGCTTCGACGACCGCAAGAATGTTGTGTCAACAATTAACCGAAAATGGTAATTAATTTTAAATGCTTTTTTCCCACTTAAAGGCATAGTGCAATCAAACCTGTATTTAGTAATATAAAAATAGCAGTCCCGCCCAAATAAAAACAACGAAAGTGCAGTTAAACGAGAATCCGGTTCGCGGTACGCTGACAAGAATTACAAGTTGTAGAAAACAAGGCAGAGGCTACAGCAGAAGATTCCAACAGCTGTCGAGATTCCGATCTAGGCGAGAACTACTACATATTATATATAAGGGAAACCGGGATCCGAGGGCCTGGTGGCGGTCAGGTGAATGGTATTCATTGTCAATCCAAGAACGTAGCTTGGCGTGCGTTCCTTGTCGCTGCGCTGTCAATACATAGCCGCCTCTTTCTGATTCTCCGCATCCGTCTCATTCTTCAGCGGCTATTCGTCGTTTTGAATATCTAATTTTCCTGCACCTCGAATTGTTATGGTCAAGGGATGACGATGGCCCACAGAAGCGACATTCACTTTTGCCCAATGAAAAGGGGCCTCTTTTTTGAGTTAGCTTATGCTACTTTAAATACTCTGAAAGAAATAGAAAGAATGGAAAATAAAAACAAATTATCAAACTGGAGAATGGGCTACGTTTTTCATAATTTAAATTAAAATTTAATTGAATATAAAAAGAATAAAAAACTATAAGATAGATCTCAAGAAAATGTCACCTTAAAATATATCATTGCATACTTTTAGACACTATTTCATGAGATTTAAAAGTGCTGAAAAATAGTATATCATGTGGTTTATCCCCAAAAATAAATATATATATTTTTACACAAATGAGATAATATCTTAAACAAATATTATGCATTTGTAGTAATACAATAAAATTTTGTTAATCGATTTCTTGAAATAAAAAGCTCGAAATATATATTTTCAAAATCAATTCTTCTTTGTGATTCTTCTGCTCTCCTTGACCATCTTTCTTTTGCTCTTTGCCTCTTCGCTGCTGCTCTTCTTTGTGTCGAAAACTTGCGTGGGTATAAATGAAGCCAAATGCGCTCGCAACCGTTTAGTCCGAAATTTCTCACAAAAGCCAACGCACGTCAAAGATCGCGGGTTCAGTGCGGATCGCATTTGATCTTCCTCCCAAGCGGTATTTGTTAAGCTACAGAAATAACTGTCTGACAACCAAATTTTATGCAAATTCGCGTGTGTCGGTATGTGAAAGAAACAATAAAGAAGAGCCTATTGTGTGTGTGCATGAGTGATTTCCGTTTTGACGCTGACAAAATTGTTTATAAACAAACAATTCAAAAGCTTATTCGGGCTCCCTCGATTTTCCCTCCCATCTGTTTTCATTTTTGCGAAATATATTTACTCGTGCTCACTTTTATGCTGGCCGAAGCATAAACAAATGATTTCTAAATTTCTCGGGCCATAAAAATAGTGCGATAAAAAGTGCGTTAAATTTTGCAAATTTTTATGACCTTGAGAATAAATCTTAAGATTATGGAACAAAATAAAATGTGTATAACTTTTGAAGGAAAAGTTTAAGCAAACACAATTTGTGTGGGAAATCTGTTTGGAAATGCAAATTAGAAACTATTCTATCGAGAGGTTCAATTAGTAAAATGTGAAACAAACTAACTAGCTATAGAGGCCTATTAAAAATCAAATTAATTAGTTAATTATTTAAACAAAAATTCGAAAGGGTAGTAAATTAATCAGAAGTTGCATTAAAGGGCCTACTTGAAGTTAACAAGGTAACAATTCCCCATAAAACGCTGATCTCTGACATTAAGCTAAGTCGTGATTGAACTCGACTCAATCAAGGCGTGACTGATTTATGGGTGGAATTAAAAGGAAGCACTTTATCATAACCATTTAATTACAGAGAAGAACACATCTTCTCGCTTAACTTGTAAGCTCCGTCTATTAAATTGCAATTTTTTAGAAATTTCCCGAAAGGGTAGTAGGCAAATCAAGTGATTTCAGTTTGTTTACACAATCGGCCGCCACCTTGAACTCTACACCGAGTCCGTGTGTGCTCAACAGGTGATTTAAGTATTCGTCGAATTGACATAATTCCACTCAATGCAACCGATGTGGAATTGAAATTACGAATGGCCCATAAAACGGAGAATAGAAAAACAATTCAGTAACTGTGACAGGGACACGTATAGAGGTAGAAGTAAAAATAAATGTAAATGGAAAAACAGAGAAATCAGCGTGCAGCTAACGAAGCGTAGACACAAACTGATTAACCTAAGTAAATTGATCATACCCACAATATATATACATATAATGCAGGTAGCTGAGAGTAAACAGAAGTTGGAATACCCTTTTTAAATCAAATAAATGTATATTTGATTTAATATAAAAAAGTGCTGAAGAAATGAAGATCTTAAGATTAAAATCCTTTCTTTTTGGCTTTAAAAAAACTATCATTATTAAGTTTCAAGATAAAAATCAAGTTAAAAAAATGTATTAAAATATGTATTTTATTTCTAATCTTTTAGCAGGAAAGATCTTGATTGTCAGGATTAAAAAATACCCTTTGAGAGGGCATTCAAAATATTACTCATACGCTGCAGGCCCACACAGTGGTGTCCCGAAATATTGCATCAGCAGCGGAGCAATCTTCCCACAGCTATTTGCTGGTCATTTTCAGAATATTCGTAAACCCAGCGACTAATTGAGAGAGCGAGAGTGTCACTCACTGAGGCCCCCATCAGTCACTCATTTACTCACTCACTCCCTCTCTTTTCACCCCGTTCGTAACCTCTCTTTCGCTCCCATCGCCCTCTCTCTTTTCGATTCCATAGCCGGGTCTCGTTTGCCGCTTATTTACCGCTTCCTCAAATCATTTAAGCGCATTTGACGATTGTTTGCCTTTCCACACAGAACAGAATCTCGAATCTAGTTAGCCGACATTTACACAAAAAAATAAACCTAAATCAACAATAAATATTGACAAAAAAATTGGAAACAATAATAAGTAAACCCTTAAAAATCGCTTAAGTGTGTGAAAATATAATACGCATCAAAATGAAGCTGTTGTTCGGCGTGCTGGTGATCACTTTGTCCCTTAGTGGAGTCTTTACCCTGCCAGGTGAGTTATAAAATTCATTATAAGTCAAGCTTTAGTGCTGTCCATTAATTATCATGAAAAAATTCATAAGAAAGCGGCGGCGACCTTTTGACTTTATAGACAAAGGAGGCTTGATAAGACATAGGGAAGTCCGAGAACATTCTCTTCTGTTTCATTTTTGTTTATATATATTTTCTGATCTGGTAAAGTCCGGTATCATCCGCAGCACTATTTCCGTGTAAATCCAGGTGTATTGATAACAAAAAAATTAGCTAGAAGTATGTTTATTATAAATCAAATAATAAATATAACCCATGCTTAAATTCTACATATCAGGTCAAGTAAAAAGTTCGTTCGTTTTTTTATTGGAATTTCAAAAGAATATAACTTTGTGTACATCTGTCCGATTTAAGTGAAATATGCGCCGTTTTGTTCGTAGACGTGTTGCCAACGAGATGCCAACTTCAGTATACCAGTCTCGTAAAAGGCTGCGTCCCTATTGACAAAAAACTCGGAGAGCCAATTTTCACAGTCCTCTCTTGAATCCAATTTCTCACCATTAAGCGCGTTCGCCATGAACAAGAAAAGGTGGTAATCACTTGGTGCAAGGTCCGGACTATAAGGTGGGTACATTAGAACCTCCCATTCGAGCTCCCGAAGCTTCTGGCGCGTCACCAAAGATGTGTGTGGCCTGGCGTTGTCCTGATGAAACACAATTCGGCCTCTGTTTATCAAAGATGGCCTCTTCTGGATAAGTGCTGCCTTCAAGCGGTCCAGTTGTTCGCAGTAGAGGGCCGAATTGAGCGTTTGGCCATAGAGGAGCAGTTCGTAATGGATGATTTCTTGCCAATCCCACCAAACACATAGCAAAACTTTCCTAGCCGACAATCCGGGCTTGGCCACCGTCTGGGCCGCTTCCCCG
>VNJV01009846.1:0-100641 GCA_008042635.1 Drosophila nikananu | reverse complement strand
GGAGCATTTGACAGTCCGTTTTTCCCTTTCCCCCAAAGAGCGGAAAAGCCTTTAATTGAAATGTATCCAACGATTCACTCTTCCACCTTTGGCTATTGTTCGTGCGGACCAATCCAAACACACAGCCCTCGGCCAGCCATCGGGGAGAGGAAATGCAGAGCCCACAAGGGCAGGTCATGAAATATTTACACTGCCTGCTAATAGCGTGACTCGACCTAAACACAGGTACCTGCATATGTATACAAACACCCACTCCGGTGGAGGCCAATGCCTGTCGGGTTTTTGGCATGCCAAAACTTCATAAATGTAATGCCCACAATTTACACAATTTTCATTGTAAATTTCACTCGCCACCGCAATTGCTGCTGCATATTTGTTTAAACGATAATCAAATGCAGGACCCTCTACCTAACAACCAACCTACCCTCATTTATCACCTGCCCTCGGCTAGCCACCTTTGGTACTCCTTTTTTTACCATTTGAACCATTTCCGTTTTTGAAACCAGCCAGGTTTTATCTATTGGAAAGGGGGAAGGGTTGTAAACCCACGGGGATTTTGGTTCCCTGTCCGAATGACAGTTTGAACGGCGCCTTGGTCCTGGGTCTCTGTCTCCGTCTCTCCATTCCGCTATGCGGATGTGAGTGGCCATTGTCCAAGCGGATGCTCTCAACATTTATAGCTAACCAATGACGGTCGAAACCATTAAATGCAGCGGAATGTGGCTTTGGAGTGTACTTAGCTGGCTCCAAAATAGATGCAAATAATTGCTGAATTAATGGCTAACAGGCGGCTGAATTCTGTGCTTTTGTTTACTTTAAATACCACATATATTAATTTTGCTGTGTTTTTATTATGCTTAAATGGTATTAACGGCTTTAATTAAAGTTGTTAGTAATGATACTCAGCAAAGGCGGAAAACTCTTCAATTAATTCAACTACTTTTAAGCTGTATTTTCGTTGCAAATATTTAGGGGAAAGAAAACATTTCACATAATTAGGGGTGGTATTTAAATGAAAATAAGGAAAAAGTCGAAAAATAATGTTTCTTTCAAGCAAATAGTTAAATATAAACACAATCTTTACAAAATACCTCTGTTTACAATTCTTCAAAGCTCTCACAATCTATTTTTCATTTTTTAATAATTTATGGTTTCTTAAGCTTTCTAATTCGCTTGACCAAGCCATAACTAATTGATCCACAAAACGATTGGACACACTCAAAGTCCCTAAATTGAACTACGCTTAGCCTCAGTTTTGTGTTGGGATAACACGCCAGGAAACCGGCAGCTCACCCATTGTCCATGTTGGTTCCGCAAATACCCTCGGGTCTGTTCCTGCTCCTCCTCCGGGGCTGTGCTGCTGCTCCTCCAAATGGCGGTGGGTGAGCGAAAAAGGAAAACAGAAGCCAGGGGCAGCTCCTAAGCCGCGTACCCCCAATTCCTCCACAGCTTGCGGGGATCATGAGGAGCGCGCCTGCCTGCCCTGCCGCGAGCCGACCTGCTCCCATCCCTTCGTCAACGAGCCGCTTTGCCGCTTTATTACCGTGTGCCACCTGGGGTGCGGCTGCAGTTTCGGATATTTGCGAGACGATGACACCAACCGCTGTGTGCCCAACCACCAATGCGGCACCTCCCAGCGGCCCATTTCGGTGTCGCATCCATTTGGGAAATAAGGTCCTTAAAGAGTGATGCATTTTCCCAGAGAAAAAAAAGAAAAAGAGGGGTGAAGTGAATTTGAAATGAATACAAAATCTATACTTTTCTTTCACAAAAAGCAGGGTTTAAGTTTTCATATAACTTTTATGGGATTAAAATTAATTGAAAATGTGAGTTTTCACTTTATAGCTAAAGCCAATGGATGAGGTCAGGATGAATATGGTATCTTCTGTCCCCAGCTTCCTATGTCTTTGTCAATTTACATGCGACTGGAGTTTTACTGCCTCGTACTTTGTTGTTCCCCATTTCTATTGCTATTTCATCCACTCGGTGGACGAGTCTCTTTCTTTTATGACAAAAGCACGAAATTGTATCTTGGGAATTCTATGTTTTTAGCAGCGAAAGTTTTATTGTTGATTTTTGCGGTACTCGAGATTTACGACGCATTCTGTGTGTCCTGACCCCATTTGAGAGGGAACTTTTCTCCGAATTTTTTCAGCTTTTCTCTCGGATTTTTTTTCTGAGCTGCCGCGAGTTCATAAAGCATACAATCTTAAATCTCAGCCAGCCTTCTCCCCGCCGACGACCACATAAATATTAATTTAGCCGCCGTTACTTTCCGTCTTTCTGCGTGGCTTTCACTTTGGGCCCCTCACTTTTGATATGCGACATTTCTTGTTTGCTTGCACTTTGGTTTATGAATGAAAATTATTGCTCTGCATTTTTATTTTTCAGCTCGTTTTTATTGCTACGAGCTCCTGTGGTGCTCGTCCTGGAGTTAAATGGCTTCTTTGTTGACTTTAATGGCTATAATCTGCAGTAAAGTGATTGGCAGCCATGACAAATAGGGCTAAAGTAATGAACATTTTATTTCGACAAGCTGTTTTGACAATGGTTTAACATAAATCTGTAAATAAAATATATGCTTTGAATTACTGCAGAAATTATTGTTGGGTATTTTTTTAATTTTAGAATTTTAAATCAAAATCCTAGCAAAATGACTTTATCAATAGTTAATTAACTTTGCTTTACATTTATGTGAATTAAATCAGCCCAAAACTATAGATAACAAAAATCAGTCAACTAAAATTTAATCCGGAAATGTTTACCCTGCTGGAAAAGGAGATAATATATTATTTAATTGACTAAAAAACTAAACATGACTAGCTTTTATCGAGAGAGTGAAGTCCCTGTTCAATTAGGAATTACATTGCATTACTACAAATGTTCACTTCCGAGTAATTTCGACAATTTCACACAGTCCTCCTTTTTCCATTTGAGTTCAGCGAATATCCTGGGCTTGCGACCACTTTCTGCATATTTTATAATTTTCCGAATTGGATGCCCAAAATGCAACTGGCCGAAAAGCATGCTGTACATTTTTGCATTTCCGCTAAGCTGAATCAAATTTTAATACTTCCGCTGTGCGTCAGACTATGTGTGTAAATGTGTGTTTATGTGCGCATAAATTTCTAACAAATTTAGCACAAAATTAGTATTATTACATTATTGCACAAGACTGGACACACACATACATTGTCGGGAGGAGTTTTATGTGGAGGCATAAAAGCAATTAAAGCCCCGGCAAAGTGCTCAGATCCACGCTGGATGCTGCCGGCATACACAAAACTGTTATTATTATTATTTTTTTATTGTTGCGGCTGCTGCTGGGTGGCCTTTTTGGGGCCAGAGTTTCATTTAAGTTTCGTCGTCGAAGCACCGAAAATAAAATTAAATTACCCATTAGTGGTGGATTCTCGTTTAATTTTTTGCCGCGCCAAATTGTATTTAATGCGTATTTACGCGCCCCATATAAATTTATTATGTTTTAATTTATGGCGTGTCATTAAGCACTCTCGTGGCCCCCTCTCTCTGCCCCTCTTGTACGCTAAACATTTCTAATGCCCTTAACAGGCGTTGTAAATGTTTTAAAGCCCTTTTCAAGTGCTGGTAACTGACTTAAGCCACTAAACAACTTGACAACAATATATAGGAAACAAATAAATCGAACCAGACCCGCAAAGGGGATTACGGCAAGGAGCCTCCGGACAGGACAGCAGGACCCCGGATCCCGATAGCCCCGGATCCGGTTGAGAGAATTAGAGGGGAGCTTTTCCCTTCGCCTTTTCCTTTGATAATCGAATCGCTGCGCTGCGGTGGCCACAATAAATTCAAAACTTTTCTCCCCCAGGACAGAACACCTCTTTGGCTGTGCATTTTTTCCAGCTCTCTCGCTTTTCCGGCCATTTAAATGGCCAACTTTTATGGTAACAAGCTTACACGCATTCGTGACTGGCAGTGCTGCCAAATTGTTTCTTCTCCGGAGTGGTGTGCTCTTGTTTTTAAATAGAGAAACTACTTTATCTAGGAGGAAAATCAATCTAAATTTAAATGTTGAGGAAAATTCTCTTAAGATTTCATTGCTATAATTGATACATTAACGTCATCTTATCTAATCTGAGATAAAAGTAAACAATTTATAACTATTATAATAATTTTGAAATGTTCTTTGAATTGAAAATTAATACATTAATCTAAACAGTTTAATTTAATCGACACAACTTACATATATGTTTCGATTTTACCACGATAATTTATCAGCAAACTTTTGCTATTTTTGTTTTTTTAAATTAATGTTTTATTTAATGATTTATACACTAATTTAACTACTAACTACTACTAATAATTACCCAAAGAACGAATGACATAGGGGAATTTATTGTATAATGGGATATCTAGCAGCTGTGCTCATCTGCAAGGATTTACCTTTCTTCTTGCTAGACTATTATTTTGTAACTTCCCTTTATTTATCTCATTGGCAGCACTGATGCTCCCACACACACTTATTGGCACAAAAAGGACTCATGATAGGGACGGAAAAGAATGCAGGACCATGGCAACCCATGGAGGTTGCTTAATTCCTTATGGCCAACAACGATTCCGCCCGCCTGCCAATTGTTTAATGAGCTGAGTTTTCCTCGGTTTCGGTCCACGTTGTTGTTTTTCCCCCATTTTCTTGTTGCGTGTTGTGCTCATTTCGGTCCTGCTAAGCAGCGGAAATTGTCAGATAAGAGAATTTCACAAAAGTTGCTCATTTTAATCGAGAAACTTTTGTCTAGCTTGATTGCTCAGAACTATGTATCCATGCCTATCTGGTTTTGTATATAGTTTGTCTGTGTCCCGACTTGTGGACAGCTGAGGTCTTGCCTTTATCTTCCATCGACGCTCGGGCGGGGGCGGCTGTCGGGAAAATTTGCAAATAATGATGGCAACAACTGGAAACTGCAAAACTGCTGGGGCAAAACTTATTATAATTAGAAAGTTTTGAGATCAAAATATGTGGCAATCTTAGATGGTATTTAAATATTTCAACGGGGACAACATCTGGGGGTAGCCATTATAAAGATGGAGAGATGTAAGGAATTAAATAAATGCATTTTGATATTTTTGTTATGTATTTTACAAGCAGAATGAGGCGTTTCTTAATCTCCTAATGTGAATATTTCCTTGAGCCATCAGACAAGTCGATTTGGCATGTCCTTTTAGCTGTTTGTCCGTATGAAACAATAGATCTCAAAGAGTGTAATAGCTTAAAATTCACAAATACTAAGTATAATTTAAATATATATTAGACAGATAGTTGTGGCCTCCGATATAACCTCCTGATTCCTATTTATAGCGATGTACGTCCAATTAGAGAAGAATAAATATGATCCAATAAGACTTTCCTTTTCCGAAACCCTCCAACTTAATCGTAGTCCATTTAGAACCCCTGCAAAGTCCTTTTTGCAGCCCGAAACTATGCCATTATATTTTGAATACCAATATCCTTTTAGCAAACAAACCCTTTACCAGTGTACAGCCATTAATATTATGGCAAGTAAACATTAAATTTGCTCACATCGCTCATATACGCCACTTAATTGGTGTGTGAGTGCAATGAAAGGGGGATAAACCCTTGTTCGATATTAATAAGCCTTGAGTACGTGCCATAAATAAAAGTGCACATTCCGCCGGCGCCCAGCAAATAAAGTGCAAACCGACAAGGAAAAAAAAAGGAAAATGCAGCCAGTTGAGTGGGAAAATTTCACTTGCCTTTCCCCGCGATGGCGTTAAATGAAGTTGCGCGCGGCTGGAGGGCGGCCCACCTGTGTCGAACCAGAAATATGCATTTAATCCCGATGTGCATTTAATTAATGCTGAAAACAAACACTTCGGCACACACAAGCTGTGGGGCCCCCTTTTACATTTTTTCAGCCAATAAATTTAATTTAAGGCTCTTGGCGAAAGAAAAATGTAACATGTAATAAGTGCCTTAAACAGGAGCTCCTCCTCATAGCTCATAATTATAGGAAAGAGTTTTAATTTTAAGGTTGCATCCAAATTCGGTCCGGTGATTTTAACCCGCTTTCCCTCCAATTTAACCACAGGTATGCGCCCTATCCAAACGCGCCGTGCTGCTGCAGTCATCGGATATACTCGCCTATAATGAGCTCCCGCTCCATCAGGCCAACAGCATTAATGGCAACGCCAACGGCATCACGGCGATGGCATCGAAGGCCTCCTCATCTGCGTCTGCCTCTGCCCCCCAGAACATCATCGCCAACGCCGGCCTGAGCTACGAGGATGTGCTGAACGATGATTTTCAGTTCGACATGGATGGCCATGACGTTATGGTCTTCCTGCACATCCAGAAAACGGGCGGCACCTCGTTTGGCCGCCATCTGGTCAGGGATCTGGACCTCAAGGTAAGATTAAATTTCTCTACGTACTCTACTACTTATTTATAAACCATTATTTTGTTTGCTTCTTATCGTTAGCGTCCCTGCGAGTGCCAGCGGCAAAGGAAGCGCTGCTACTGCTTCCGGCCGCACCGCAACGAGAACTGGCTCTTCTCCCGCTACTCGACGGGCTGGAAGTGCGGCCTGCACGCCGACTGGACCGAGCTGACCAGCTGCGTGGACGTGGAGCTGGACAAGAACGAGGGCGAGACGGCCAAGCGGCGTTACTTTTACATCTCGCTGCTGCGCCAGCCGATCGCCCGCTACATGTCCGAGTACCGGCACGTGCGGCGAGGCGCCACTTGGAAGGGATCCCGCCACTGGTGCCTGGGACGCCAGGCCTCGGCCGCGGAGCTGCCTGCCTGCTACAAGGGCAAGGACTGGCTGGACGTGGACCTGGACCAGTTCGCCGGCTGTGAGTCGAATCTGGCGGCCAACCGGCAGACTCGCATGCTGGCCGACCTCGCCCTCGTCGGCTGCTACAACAAGTCCTCGATGCCCGCCCACGAGCGGGACCGCGTGATGCTGGCCAGCGCCAAGCGCAACCTGGCCGCCATGGCCTACTTTGGACTGACTGAGTATCAAAAGGTGGGTTTATTGCCTGCGATTAATTAAATATCTACTATATATTCGAATTTTCTTTTACCAGATGTCTCAATACATATTTGAGGAGACCTTCAACCTGCGCTTTGCCATTCCCTTCGAGCAGCACAACACCACGATCTCGGCGACTGCCGTCCTGAATCTGCGACAGGATCAGCGACGTCGCATTGAGAAGCTCAATGGCCTGGACATTGAGCTGTATGCCTTTGCCAAGACGTTGCTCTTTCAGCGGTGAGTCTCCTGCCTTACAAACGTATTTATTTATTGCTGTATATAACACTCAACTTAATTGGCTTGTGTGCCTACATATATAGTGATTGTCTCGGCAAGTTTGTCTGGTCGGTAAACCTGATTACGACTCGAGTTCCTTGGTTCCTTTTGCCTCTCCTAGCATGCCCGGGACGGAACGATTCGGTCGGAGGTCGATGACTCAGATCCAGGTCCTTTGTAGCGCTTTGTATCCCACGAGGGTGCGTAAACCCTTTGATCATGTAGGGGCCAAGTCCTTTGTCTTCCTTCAGTATTCCGTCTGTTGTGTTGATGGAAAAAGGGTATTGTTTGGAGGGAAATAAGGAGAATGGAGTTCATGGTGCCATCATTAGATCGCGTTACTTTTTAGCGCTTTCAATGATCATCGTCGTTATGCATGAGCAGGCATGGGAAAATTTTATTCAAGGGTTATCCTAGAGCTGGGAAATTGGTAATTGCATCGTGAAAACCTTTGGAAAGTGCCTGTGCTCCGGCATAAAAATGTGTTGTTAGTGATTTTAAATTGTTATGGTTTTGTTGATTAGCTAAACTTTCTTTAATGCAATTTTAATACGATTTAGTTATTTTCAAACTTTTTAAAGTTTAACAATTTATTATATATTTAGAAGATCTTATATAAGATGATCAACAGCTTAAACAAATTTGTTAAAAAAATGACTCTCAGGCTTTGGGTACTCTTTATATAACTCCCCTAAAATCTGTATAGAACACGAATCCTTGAGATATATAAGAAAAGAAATCGGCTTGTCTTACCGGCACAGCTGGATGTGTGGTTGACCCACCCAGAATTTCATGCCTGCCTGATTTAACCTAGAATTATCACCTTCCGTTTGCTGGAACAATCTCCCTTCTTTGTTTGCCTTCAAAAGGAGCAACCAGCTGAGCAGCCGTTGCCAGTTGTGACATTCTCACTGAGGGAAGGAGGGCGAAATACAGGCAGTTGTTACCGCAGTATCAGCAGGATGGCGTAGGGAGGATCTCCCACTTCCGATTGCCCAATGCGCCCAACTCCCTCGCGTGATCAGGGGAAATCAATTTGCAGCCGACGCTTTTCCATTTTCCATGCAATTCAATGCGCCTCGATTCCATTCAACTCACCGCGCAGGCGCGACTCTCGCCTTTTCCTCCTAATTATGCGGGCATCGGATTTCGAATCGAATTATCAACTTATGCTGGTTGCCAGCTGGGTTGGAGCTAACGGATAAATCAGCCCCTTTAGTTATCCAGTCCAATCCTTGTACTCGCACTCACTCGTCCTCGGGAGCGATGTGAGTGGCAGGAAGAGCAGACAGATGCGCGAGCGTCTTTGACACGGCACATTTCCCATAGCGGAGCAAGGGAATACGGAACCCCGCTGCTGTCCTATATCACCCCGAGAGGGAACCCTCCTCGTGCTATCTTCAACTAACACACAATTGCAGCATTTGCGCGCGCTAAAAAGAAAATATTTCCTAACAAACACACGACGACCTACGTCTTGACTAATACTCCGATAAGACGAAGAAGGGACAAGGATCTGGGGCATGAACCACCACCAAAACAAACCCATCAACAAGGGAACAGAGAGTTCTCGGTGTGATATTCGAATGCGGAATACCCTAAAACTATTTTAGAAATGTTAAGAAAACTTTATAGTTCAATTAGTTATGATTTGTGGTTTTTTAGATTTTATTTTGTTATTTATATGTAGATTTTGTAGATGTATATTTTTAGAACAATATTAAATCTTCTCTAAAAAGAAAGGAAGCTAACTTGGGAAGGCCTAAGTTTATGTAACTTTCAAACTTGGAATTGTATTAATGGATCATCAATCAAATATTTGGCAAAAATATATCAATTTTATTTGGGAAAGCTTTCTTATGCTATTTAATATCATAAACTATTAGCTTATTGAATGAAAAATATTAAAAGCTTTACATTTTTATATTTTTTGACAATTCTAAAAATAAAATGGATGATTCCTTTTTGTTTTGCCAGCGGAATTTTTTAACTACATGCCAAGATTCAGACTAACTTTACAATAACCTCAAGGTCCTGAAAATACAATTTCAATATTTAAGATTGAGCTTAGAAAGGTACCATATTTATACATTTAATAAATGGTAATCTTATATTCGGTTCATAATTTATATAGGTATTCTCCGCTTCATCAAATAATTCTTTTTAAAGTATTGTATTTTATTTCTAGTTCTATAAAGTATAAATATATAATAGCATTTATCTTAAACAGAAATAAAATCGTTATAAGTTAACTCCGTTCTGATTTCTCACCCTTTCAAGGCTCTCGGCCTAACCCAACCTGACGTAGGGTATTGCCCGTGTGCACAGAGAGCGATCATTGTTGCAAAGTCCCTTAATCAAGGGTGGTTTTCCTTCTCTCCCTCTGACTCTCTCTCACTCTCTCTCCATCTTTCGCTGTTACCCTAAATCTCCCCCGGTCTTCGGTGAGCTAAAGGGAATGCCTGCCTCGGGGATCTCAGAGGAAAGTTAAATTCAGTTAGGTTTTGACATCGCAACGCGTAGGTACAGTGCAACGGGTAGCAACGGGAAAGCGGGTTTATTGCAGGATAGAACGGACCGAGAAGTACAGAAAATAAATTATATTCAACGAACTACCAGACGATTTGTTACAAAATTCAACCCGACCAAAAAAACCAAAAACTAAAGAAACTAAAAAAACGAAACAAACCAAAAAGTTACCATTGTGTTTATGTTTGATCATTGAGTTATTGTTATTACGAACGTTGTTTATGAGCCGTTAATACCGAACCCAAAGAAATCGTTAAATTGTTGATCGAAGAACCCCCAAAAAGAGTCACAAAAGTTCACACACAAGAATGTCGTTCTCCAAGGCCAAGTTGAAGCGCTTCAATGACGTGGATGTGGCCATCTGCGGCTCGCCGGCTGCCTCTAACAGCTCGGCGGGATCGGCGGGCAGCGCCACGCCCACAGCAGCAGCAGCAGCAGCCGCGGCTGCGCCCACCGTTCAGCCGGAGCGCAAGGAGCAAATCGAGAAGTTCTTTAAAGACGCCGTTCGCTTTGCGTCCAGCTCCAAGGAGGCGAAGGAGTTCGCCATTCCCAAGGACGAGAAGAAGTCGAAGGGTCTGCGCCTATTCCGAACGCCCTCGCTGCCGCAGCGCCTTCGCTTCCGTCCAACGCCCAGCCACACGGATTCGGGGGCCAGTGGCACTGCCAGCGGGGCCTCCACGGCCGCCTCTACACCCCTGCACTCGGCTGCCACCACGCCGGTGAAGGAGGCCAAGTCCGCCAGCCGGCTGAAGGGCAAGGAGGCGCTGCAGTACGAGATCCGTCACAAGAACGAGCTGATCGAGAGCCAGTTGAGCCAGCTAGATGTGCTCAGGCGCCACGTAGAGCAGCTGAAGGAGGCAGAGGCCAAGCTGCGGGAAGAGCACGAGCTGGCCACCGCCAAGACAGAGCAGCTGATCGGGGCACTTACCGAAGAGAACCTCTCGCACAAGGCCCACAACGAGCAGATGAGCCAGGAGAACTTGCATCTCCTGGAGCGATTCTCCGCCTTGGAGCAGCAGTTGCAGCAGCAGCGCGAGGAGCACGAGCGCCAGGTGGAGACGCTGATCGCCGAGAGCGAGGCCCTGCGTCTGGCCAACGAGCAGCTGCAGGCGGCTAGCGAGGAGCGCCAGGCAGTGGAGCAGCAGCTGCAGGTGCAACTCGCTGCCCTCCAGGCGGACGTTGCCCAGGCCCGCGAGCACTGCAGCCAGGAGCAGGCCAAGACGGCGGAGAACATTGAACTGGTCGAGAGCCTGCAGCGGAGCAACGCCACTCTGCTCGCCGACGTCGGACAGCTGAAGCAGCAGATCGAGCAGGACGCCCTGGCCTACGGACTGGAGGCCAAGGGCTGTCAGGCCGAGCTGGAGTGCCTCAAGGTGGAGCGCAACACGCTGAAGAACGACCTGGCCAACAAGTGCACCCTCATCCGGTCGCTGCAGGACGAGCTGCTGGACAAGAACTGCGAGATCGATGCCCACTGCGACACCATCCGGCAGCTGTGTCGGGAGCAGGCTCGCCACGCCGAGCAGCAGCAGGCGGTGGCCAAGGTGCAGCAGCAGGTGGAGAGCGACCTCGAGGGAGCCGTTGAGCGCGAGAAGAGCTACTGGCGCGCCGAGCTGGACAAGCGCCAGAAGCTGGCCGAGAACGAGCTGATCAAGATCGAGCTGGAGAAGCAGGACGTGATGGTGCTGCTGGAGACCACCAACGACATGCTGCGCCAGCGCGACGAGAAGCTCCAGAAGTGCGAGGAGCAGCTGCGCAACGGCATCGACTACTACATCCAGATGAGCGATGCCCTGCAGCAGCAGCTGGTGCAGCTCAAGCAGGACATGGCCAAGACGATCACCGAGAAGTACAACTATCAGCTGACGCTCACCAACACCCGAGCCACCGTCAACATTTTGATGGAGCGACTGAAGAAGTCGGACGCGGACGTCGAGCAGTTCCGCGCCGAGCTGGAGTCGGTGCAGTTGGCCAAGGGTGCCTTGGAGCAGAGCTACCTGGGCCTGCAGGCGGACGCGGAGCAGCTGCGCCAGCAACTGACCGAGAGCCAGGAGGCGCTCGCCGCCCTGCGCTCCTCCTCCCAGACGCTGCAAGGCGAGGTATCTTTAAAGGAGTCCATGCTCCACGAGCTGCTGGCCGGCGAGGCTGAGACGTTGGCAAAATTCAATCAGATTGCTAACTCGTTCCAGGAGCGCATCGACGGCGACGCCCAGCTGGCCCACTACCACGAGCTGCGGCGCAAGGACGAGACCCGCGAGGCCTACATGGCGGACATGAAGCGGGCGCTCGACGAGTTCGCCACCGTGCTGCAGTTCGCCCAGCTGGAGCTGGACAACAAGGAGCAGATGTTGTTGAAGGTGCGCGAGGAGTGCGAGCAGCTCAAGCTGGAGAACATCGCCCTCAAGTCCAAGCAGCCGGCCTCGGCGGCCGTCCTGCTGGGAACGCCCGGCAAGGCCAACCGCTCGAACACCACCGACTTGGAGAAGATTGAGGATCTGCTGACCGACACTGAGCTGCGCTCCGAGTGCGACAAGATCACCTCCTGGCTGCTAAACTCTTCGGAGAAGTGCGTGCGCCAGGACAGCAGCAGCGAGATCAGCGAGCTTCTGGCCTGCAAGTCCTCGCCCCGCCCCGCACCGCGCACACCCAAGGCGGCGCCCCAGACGCCGCACACACCACGCAGTCCGCGCACGCCACGCACACCGCGCACTCCCAAGTCCGCCGCAGGAAGCACGCCCAAGAAGACGGTCCTGTTCGCCGGCAAGGAGAACGTGCCCAGTCCGCCCCAGAAGCAGGTGCTTAAGGCGCGCAACGTCTAGGCGTCCCATCCCACCTATCCGTACCATTACTATATATTGTTCTATTTATAAATTGCATAAATTATACCTTAGCTAAGATCTGATCAGAAATATATTCCATGCGACACGAAAGTGGTAAACAAGGTGTCTTTGGTTATATCCTTCAACCTTCGCTTGGCTGATACTTAAATCCCTTTTACCCACAAATTTCCTTTCATCTAAATAGAGGCATCACTGATCTTAAGAATTTCTTGAACTAGTTGTAAGTTGACGTATTCTTGGCTTTTTGATTTAAATTTGAAATATTGAATCAGTTATACTTTTAAAGGAGAACACTTCTCTGCCTCTTAATTAACTCTCATTACCTACAACGGAAATGTATGACGTTTTATTATTATTATCCTTAAATTCTAGAAAATGTATAGTGGCGTACTGCCTTCAAGCGGAAAATAAATGTATTATCATAATAATGTATTCCATCTGAGTTCTTGTTAAATGTAGACCTATTTTTGTTAGAAGCTGTACTTGGGCAGTGAGGCTTTTCTCGGGTTCAGTCACAACCACCCTGAAGAACGAGTTCTTGGTTTTGATTTTAAATGCGACGGAATTTTCTCAGGCCGAACCTCCCTTTCGACAAAAAAAAGAAGTCAGCCAAGCGAGCCATTGGATGGATTCTTGCGACGCTGATTACGCACACACGTGGCCCTCGGGCCCGACTCCTCCCCCTGGGGCACCCGATGGAACGGTTTCTTGGTTCCTCAGTTCCTCAAGCGAAACGGAACAGCTGCGCCTGCGCTTCCTCCTCAAGGGTGGTTTTACCTCAATACCGTCTTGCATTAAATACCCATACTCCTGGAAAACGCAGGGAAATACCCATGCACCACCGCCACCACCACCGTTGTTCGGTAGTGACAACAACAACCTCTGGCGGCGGCAAGCTCGCTTCATTAATTGTGACTTAAGCCTGTTGACGGGGTTTTCCCTTTGCCTTCACCTTCCTTTTTTCTCTTCCTTCCCCCGAAATCTCTGAAGGCTGCAGGCCTGCCTTATCCTTTGTCTTGGGCCGCACAATGGCCGCTTATGACCTATGACATTTTCTGCAGTGCTCACAATGTGCCCCGGGCAAGGTAAGTGAGTCTTGCCCGGCCCAAGACTTGGATTTATACACGACGCAGTACACACAGCCTACAGCTGTACTCGCCCAGACCCGGGCAGCTGCATCAACAATTGAGGGTTCTTTTTATGGCGGGTGCACATAACACACACATAAGACGCCGTTCCATTGCGCAGAAGTAAATTGAGCAGCTTTTGTCGGAACGGCGACAATGCCGAGGGTCTCGGGAAGGAAGAGGTCGGAGGCGGCAACGGGAAAACCGGGAAGGAAATGCAAACACAAGTTGTCCTGTAAATCCCAGAAGAAAGTTGATTACCGGCTCGAAGAGCTGGTGATTAACATTTTCGCCTACCTGAGGGAATACTTACAGGAAGGAAGAAACAATGGCTACCTAAAAAAGGATAATTATAAAGGGCTTGCATTTTAACAAATTGTTTTTGAAGGTATTAGAAAGAAATCAGAGTTGAGTTGAAAAAAAAGTAATGCTTTTTTAGCGTAAAACTATTATTTTTAGAAGTCAGTTGGAGTAATTATTTCGGAGAGTCTTGGAAAATGACTTTCCCAATGCCAGATTTGGGTACAAGATAGCTCACTTATTTGATTTTCCAATTAATTCCACATTTTCTACTATTTACTCATAACTACCATTTTCATTATCCTTGCAGTTTCGAACACCTGAAGGCGAAGGACTCGAACTTCGAGCAGCGCTACGCCAACCTGGGCAACATCTACTTCAAGCAGGGCGTCACGGAATTCAACTGGGACAGCAATGTGGACGATGGGCTCAGCACGGATCATTGAACTCCAAACCAAATACTAACGATTAGAGACTAGCTGTAGAACACACACAACACACCACAACTCATAAATATGTAGCTGGGCAGGGCAGAATATTAAAAGATAATAAGAGAGTGGGGTGGTCACAAAGGTTACGGCACCGCAAAAGCATCAGCAAAAAATCAACCGAAGGACTTTAAACTAGCATAAGTAAGCATAATGTTAATTAAGCAGATAAAGAACAACCAGCGGACTTGGCTTGTTTTTGATATACACACCTCCAGATCGAGCGAAATCTCAGTGCGCACATCACATCTGCACCGAAACCTAAACCTAGACACACCGCCGAAGTCTATGACCCACACACCTGCTCTACTTCTACTCCTTGCTAATAAGTCGCACCTCTGACGATATGTAAATACTTTGCATAATACTTAATAACTCAATCAGTTGATGAGGGAGCAGTGCAAACCCACTCGAATTGAACCTTCGCCTTCATAGGGCAGCCACATGACACGCCATACTTTAGATTAATTAATTAATTGTCATAAGTACGTAGTTTTCGTTCATTTATTTGTTACGCCAAGTCTCTGCGAAGCCAAATCCACAATTAGTCTAAGAGCATTGTGCTTGCGAAATGTTTTCGATCCAACAACGCATTTATTTTATTTTACTATTAGACACCACTGTAAATACGGCAGAATAAAGTTAAACACACGCAATATAAATATGAGCATAGAGAATCACATAATTCTACTGTTTTCCCCCCACACAAAAAAAAATAACACAAAGCGCGTTAGAGTTGTTAACTGACATAATTGTTTCAGACAATAATTAATTGGAGATATCAAACGAAAGCCCATGAAATGAAACCGAAATTGATTAAACAAAGCCAACGAAATATATACATAAAGCCAATTGCCTAAATTATTCAAGAGCATACACACGTTGCCCCTAAAAATGATGTAAAATATTTCCAAATATTGATTAATTGCATAATAGTAATTCGCCATTTTATATATAAAGCAGCCATAAGGGAATTATGGAATTGCATGTTGGGCCTGCTCACAAACAAAATGATTTGCATTTTAATGATTTTGATTTTGGGGGAAAGAAAAAAACCATTTTGTATCGCGCAAAAACACACATTGAGAATAACAAAAGGCAATGCAAACAAATGAAATAAGAGCAGGTAAAATCGAATAAAAACAAATGAATTATTGAATATATGAAACAACCATTGTTCTATACTATTCTTTGGTTTGTGGTTGAAAGGGTTTTGAAGGCACTGGAGTTTATTGTTATGCCAAGAGAAAGCAAGGTATACTTTTGGGACATAACAAAATATTTACGGAACGAAATCGATTGCTTTAATTTCGAACAAACATTAATTTCCGTTTTTTCACTTCCAACTTCCAATATTCCACTTCCATCCGGTTTCCAAATAGAGCAAGTTAAAGCTAAACAACCGTTTGTTTTAAAGATAAACAACGCATTGTGTGAGTCAAATTAATTAGGGAGCTTTGGTTTATTAAGGGCAAATTTAATTGTTTCCCTTCAGAGACAATAAATATTTATTGGGTACTAAGTAGATCAGTCGCACTGCTACGTCATCGATGGAATAAGGAAAACAAAACTTAATAATGAGACATCTTACCCAGACACGGGGCACAAAATCTCCGATTAATTTGCACCAATTTGAGGGGACAACTAAACGGAAGAGCAAACATCGTTTTCCCTCCCGTCACACTGGGCGATGGGATCGATGAAAAATTAGCAAACTCAGTGCGCGTACGTACGCCAAGGTGTAAGCTTGCTCGGAACATGCCGGACACCGAATCGCAATCGCAATCGCAGTCCACTGTCAGTGGGAAGTCCTGCTCTGCTCTGGATGTGGTGGAGCAAGTCAACGGCAGCTTCGGCCGATGGCAGCTTCGCACCATTCTGCTGATATTCCTATGCAAGATTCCCAGCGCCTGGTTCACGGTCATCATCGTCTACACCGCTCCGATTCCCTGGAAGGGTGAACTGGTATGCCATCCGGCCGAGTGGAATGCCACCCGCAGCCGGGCTGAGCATGTGAGGCACATCCATCCGCTGTGGCAGGATGCACGCAGCACCGACCGCCTGTTCAATGTGGACGTCTGCAATGCCTATTCCCAGTCGTTGGCCAGAGGATTCGTGCGCAGCCATGGCCGGGAATGGAATGCCTCGGAATCGACGGAGCCGCATGCTCGCTCTTCGCTGCCCTGCGAGCACGTGGAGCACATGACCGACTACAGGTCCATTATCACTCAGTTCGATCTGATCTGCTCTCGCCGTGTTCTAGTGGCGGTGACGCAATCCTTTCATGCCCTCGGCGCCCTGATTGGTGGACTCATGGCTTACTCGGCCCTCAAAAGGTTTTTAGTTTTGAATTTATTTTCGTATTTAAACTTGTGCCATAATTATATTCCTATTTCTTAGAATCAGTCCTCGTCGCCTGATGCTGTTAGGCATGATTGGTCAGATATTCTGCGGAAATCTGACTGGCTTGGTGGACACCTACCAGTTGCACATCTACTTCCGCTGCCTTACTTCTATATTCTGTGCTCTCATGTACACTTCCGGGCAGTTTATCTGTGAGTAAAGCCTTGGACTAATTCTTGTTTAAAAGAAATCAAAAGACCCAAGAAACGAACTTACTTTTAAATTTTTTCCTTTTAGTAAACGACATCACCTCAGGAAAGGCTCGTATCATTGTGATCACTCTGTCGGAGTTGTTTTGGTCCATGGGCCTCGTCCTGCTGCCCGCCATATCCATATACTTCGATGACTGGAGCTACCTGTACGTGGCCATCTCCTCCTCCCTCATCGTGCTGGTCTGGCTGCATCGCTGGATAGCGGACGCTCCTCGCTGGCTGCTGCAGCACCAGCGTGTGGATGCTGCTCTCAGCCAGCTGCTGGAGTCGGCCACCTACAACAACCGGAAGGTGCCCCTCACCCTGGATGTCCAACTCACGGGCCTCGCCAAGGAGCTCGAGCTTAAGGCCGAGCAAAAGCGAAGCTATTGTCAAATCTGGGACGGGGAGACGAAGCGCAGCCAACTGGTGTACATTCACTGGATCTGGGGCGGAGCCTTGGTCATCTACAACATCACCCTGCTGATGATCCGCAACCTGGGGGCCCAGCAGGTGCACGTGAACACGGTCGCCTTGGGATTCGCCGAGATGGTGGGCGTCTTCGTGGGCCTCTATATGATCCTGTACACACGTCGCCATTGGCGCTGGGCTGGAAATCTAATGATTATAGCCGGTCTCATCACCTATCTGGTCTGGCTGCTACCAGAAACTGGTAAGGTTAATCATGGAATTGAAATCCTCAAACTATTATAAATTAAACATGTTATTTTCCAACAGAACGCAACTCCCGCCGGGTAGGAATGGAGCTGCTTTTCTGGTTAATTTTAAAAGTGTCCAACTCCGCCTCCATAGCTGTGCTGACCACGTGCACGGGTGAAATGGTGTCCAACGAGAATCGAGTCTACCTGCTCCTATCCGTGGTCTCATTCAGTCGCCTGTGTCTGGTCTTCGCTCCGCTGCTCAGCTGCCTCACTGTTATCCACCACCTGGTGCCCATCACCATCTTGGCCACCCTGGCTTGGATTTATGGCTTGGCGTTGCGTCGCCTCAATCGCTACTATTGGAACTCGGAGCAGCCACCCATCACCCAAGTGCCCACTCCTAACACCTACCGCCGCCAGTCGGCCCTAATCATGCGCCGCTGCAGCACTTCCAGCTCCGATTGCAGTGCCTACAGCAACGAGCTGCTGAGCAACTTTGAACGAAACATGGCTGTCAGCATAGCCGACATTTGGCACATCAACTTCCACCCTTCGAGTGAGATTGAAGTGGAAATGGAAAGGCAACCACCCGAAGCTTTGAGATCGCACAGCTCGGAAACTATTTGAAGAGCTTCTAGGGAAAGCCTAAAAGTAGGCTCTTTCCTGGATTTATAGCATGATGTTCCTCCAATTGGTTGTGCTTTAATATATTAATAAGAATTATATTGATAAAAAATGGTCTGAGAACAGCAATAGAGTTTCTTTCTTTGTCTTAAACGAATAAACTCATTAAGCATTTGATTTATAAAACACTCTCACGTCCAGAGCTTCATCAATCTGATAAATTTCGCCACAAGCTTGAAGGCTTGCCTAAAGGTAAACGTAAATGTTGTTAATCAGAGGATTCAACGTCCGATCTTGCTAATTAAGTTAAACATTTTCTTTAGTCTTAATTAGCAAACGTTGTGTTACGAATTATATGAAATTAAATTAATTCAAATAACAGAATCGCGTTAATCAAGTGATGACGTATGTAAACGTACATCCTGAAGCTGTACTCAGCAGGATAAAGGTTAAAAAACCTGTGTATCTACGGTTTCGATATTAATGTAGGTCATTGTAGAAAGAATACTACATACATCAATCGATGCAATGTGTCACCAGGTGGGCTAAAATAAAGCAGCAGAGACAATAAAGATTAAAATAGAAATCCGCAAGGAAGGCAAAGAAGAATTTGTACAAGCCCGAAAGGCGAACGCTGATAACGTAAAGTAATAACGTTATGGCTTCCCGGCTATAAACCCTCCTCCTGCGCCTGGCCAAGATAATGCACACCTGATAGGGGTAAACTCGAACTGAAACTAATAACATAAAGAGCATTGAAAGACACTCTATCGACCCACCGCCGGCTGTCCATAATATTAAATATTGAATGTGCAAACAATGAAAAAGTAACTGAGACGTTCCTTGGCCAAAAATCCTTTTGGTTTCGTAATAAATTCCCAACTTTAAAGAGCCAAAAAATTGAGAAAGAAACTTTCAATAACTTATAACCGGCTCAATAGGTTTTTATTTTATTATTTGAGCAAATTCATTAAGAAAATTAACGCTTTGAGGGGACGGCAGTCGGCTCGCTCCCTGCCTGTAGCCCCACAGCGCGACACTGGCGTCAGTTGCCATTTGATTCTCGGCCGATTGAGACGCGTGTGCTTCAAGAAAAAACCCGAGCGGGAGGTCTGAATCGTCGGTTAATTAATTTATATTAATTTGTATGCAATCAAACAGCAAAGGCACAAATTGTCTGGCCAATGGAACATTTTCTAACTGAATTATTTTGCGGCTAAACTGTGATCGACTATAGTTAAAAGGTGTTACTTTGATAGGGGTCAGTAGATCTTTAACAAATAAATATCGAACAGCAAATCTTCAACTTTCTTAAGTTATCTTCGAATGTTAATTATTTTATTGTCGTTTCATAAATATTAATTTGTGTGCCATTAAACGAACAAACAGTAAATAAATAAAGGAAAAAACGCAAATGATCATACTGTGTGTTACCACCATAATTTAAATAAATAGGGCAACCAAAAACCAATAATCAAAAATAATAAGTGGAAAATTCTTTGTTGTCTTCAAATATCGGCTTATAATTGTAAAGTGCACATCAAGTGGATATTGAGTTCGCTTAATCATACTCCTGTCAAAAACGCGAGCATTCCATTCATTTGAGCCGAGTACCCGCCCTCCCAAGTGGCACAGTTTCTGCCTCCATAGGCACTTATTAATTTGCATATTCATTGAAACAAGTCATTCAACTAATAACTCGCACCTGCCGCCGCTGTCATTGCCTTAGATGTATATCGGTGTTTTAGTGAAATAGGGAAATCAAAAATTCACGACCAGCGCGGACCAGTTTCCTACAATTAGCACTGCCCGGAAAATGAGATATTAAAATATTTGCGCGATCAATAACAGACCAATAGGCGGACGGACTCCCGGCATACAGACAACAGCGAATTAGCACCTGTGAAACTGAAGCATAAAGACTGTGTATACTGTTGAACCAACAAAGCGACGGCGACAAGTGAATCTCTCGGGTATTAACAGCTAAATCTTACGACTGCCAATCTGTCGCAAGGTTTGTGGCCTGCAAATAGGGACTAATAATCAGATAGTACGATGGAACGGACGGTACTTATTATCTGCCTCAATCAACCTCTTTTTGGCTTATCGATAAAGCCCTAATCAGTGTGAGCGTGATTTGTGATACGATATCAAGCGAGAACTTCGAGCCATAAACTTACTTAATCTGTTAATAAATTAAATAAATTAAGGTTACATTATAGAAAAAAAAACAGAACTCTGAAAGTCATTAGCTAAATGGCAATAAATCAATTATTGTTTTATTGCGGCTAATTGCAAATACTTATAGAGCCAAGACTTTCAACTTGAAAGAAAATACCTTTCTAAATTTTCCATATGTATGGGGAAAGTCTTTTTTACTCATGTCTATCTATGAAATTCACCCATCCGTTTCATATTGAAAATCAATCAGAGACAGCAACCGCAGATATTTCAGGAATCCCGCGTGATATTCAATGCCTGCGAACAACTGACTTCAGCTGTAAACCGCTTTCAATTTATATCAATTGCGTGCCACGGTTATTGACATAAAATTAATAAACAAACAAATGGAACGGCATGTCGCCTTCTCGCTTGCTATTCCCAGAATGTTCTACTAGAGAGGCGCCACCAAAGCAATGGTCAACGAGACGGCAGCCCAAAGTGGTGGCCACATAACGTCACCACCACACATTCTGCCCAATGAGATCGAAACGGATGCGGCCAAGCGACTGGCAGCTGGGCCACAACCAGTGCCTGCGGGCAGCGACATTATCGGCGATGTCGTGGGTGACTTCGGGATCTGGCAGCTGCGAACGATACTCATCATCTTTCTGTGCAAGATCCCGGCTGCTTGGTTCATGGCCTGCATCATATTCACCGGTCCGGAGCTGTACCCCGGCTCGGAGTTCACCTGCGACACCAGCTACCTTGACAGTGGGGATAACTCCAGCTACATTGTCTCCGAAAACCAGTGCTACGTGATCGATGACGCTACGGGCAATAGCAACGAGTGCGAGCAGTTCACCTACCAGAGCAGTTTCGACTCCCTGATCATGCAGTTTAACCTGGTGTGTCTCAGGGACATCTTTGTGGCGTGGACCCAGTACTGGCATCTGTTTGGCGTACTCGTCGGTGGCGTTATGGGCACCAAGATGATGCTGGGCATTAGCCCCAGGAGTACCTACTGTGTTGGAGCCGTGGCCCAGATCGTGTGTGGAGTGGTCACTGGATACGCCCGTGACTTCAGCCTGCACTGCGCCTTCCGTTGCCTGTCCGCCGTCTGTTGTGCGATCATGTTCACCGCGGGACAGGCGATATGTAAGCTTTTGAGAAAACCTTCCTCTATTTTCCCTTTTCATTAATATTTCTTCAACGCATCCTTCTTTAGTTGCCGACATCACAGCAGGAATGCATCGCATTGGGGCCATCATTCTGTACGACACCTTCTGGTCCATTGGCGTCATCCTGCTGCCGGGTCTATCCTCGTTCTTTAACAGCTGGTCCCTGATCTATGTGGGAATAACCTTTCCCACCGTCATGTTGATCGTGCTGCTGTACTGGACCCCCGACTCGCCCCGTTGGCTCCTCCGGCATGCCGTAGACCGCTTCTCGATTGACAACGTTGAGGAGATCGTGCGCGAGGGGGCGGCTATTAATGATCGCACCTTCAAGATACCACCCGACTTCCGTCAGCAGCTGGAGCAGCTGAGTGAGCGGCTGAAGGCCCAGCCCCCACCGGCCGCCTGGCGGGAGCTGTGGCAGGGAAAGCGGGCCAAGACGCATATGGTGGCCGCCCACCTGGCACTGGCCTTCTTCGTGATCAACTTCATGGGCATGCTGCTCAATATCCGATCTTTCGGGAGGGACTACCTGGTGCCGAACACGATTGCCATGGGTGAGTACAAATCTTAAACTTAAGGTGACCTTAAAATACATCCTTTTCATTATAACACAGAATTAATTCCTAAGTTAATTATAAACTTTATACTTTATTTAGAAGTTTTTTCAACGTTGCACTCTGCGGGTTTTAACTTCTAATCCTTGTTTCTAGGCTTCTCGGAAATTATCGGTTGCTTTCTGGCCCTTCACTTCGCCTTGAAGCACAACAAGTGGAAGTGGCAGTGCGCCGGAGTCTTCAATATACTAGCTGGAATACTGGGCTGCATGGGCTGGATCTTCACCAACGCTGAGTCCAGTAAGTAGAACCTCGCCTAATACACTCAATTTAACACTCAAGATAACTAATATTGTCTATCCTCAGTGGATGCGGACCTGAAGGTTACACTGTGGATGATCATTGCCACCATACCCAAGGCTGCTGTATCGTGTGCCCAGTCCATGATCCTGGCCTGCATGAACGAGCTGATGCCGGCGAACAAGAAGCAGCTCTATGTCTTCTCCGTGGTCACCTGGGCGCGAGTCTGGCTCCTCTCGGCCCCATTTTTCAACGTCCTGAGAAAGATCGACACGGCCATGTCGCTGACATCATATTGTGTGTTCAGTATTTTGGGTGGCATATGCACTTGTCTGCTCCTCACGCCCAGGACAAGTGTGGCTCCGGTTGTGCCTGCGGTGCAGCCCACCGACAAGAAGGAGCAGTCCCCACTGAATGCTCCTGTGTGGACCATCGAATCGGATGTGAATAACACTCGGCTGTAGGATTAGGGGAACGCTGGTGGTTTGCCAATTAATAGACAAGTCTTTGTATTACTCAGCTAATGAAACATTTTTCTGTGATTAGGTTAAGTGAATTTTTATTCTAAATGTTGGCAGTTGTTCTACGCAAATTATATTGTTCTTACTCTTAGTCACCTGCTTATCCGGGAGGGGAGGGTTTTTTGATATTAATTTTAATTATTCTGCAAAGAATTCACCTGCAATTTACTTAAGTTAATAGATTAACTAGAATATAAAGATCACCATCATCATGTAGAAAAGCAAATGCAGGAAGATCCAAAACCAATAAATCCTGTTAGGAAAGAAGAGGTTTTATATTTATATGCCTAGGGTTCTGTGGTCAAAAAGGCAATTCCTTTGATGTATCTCACCTGGTTACCGTGAACTTGTTTGCCTCAACGGTGAACTTTTCGCGGTGAAGGTATTTATTTATGCCAATCATGTGGCGTCGGACATAGTCATCGTAGTCGAGTTCCTCAAGATTCCAGTAGAGCGTGGGATATGTGCCATTATTGATCAGTTCCTTGAAATAGTACCGACTCTTATTCTTGAAGATCCATTCGTTCAGCGAAAAGAAGCTCCCTGAAAACAGGCACGCTGTAAAGTTTTGTACAACATCTCGGAGAGGATTGATTACCTGCCAGACAAGCCTGACGGAATTTCTTGGCTATGGGCGAGACCAGGCGCTTCTTCTGGGCCAGCAGGAGGGTGCGCATATCCATCAGCAGGGCGGGCACAAAGTGCAGGACCCACACTGCCACCTCATGCTTGATGGCACTGCATCTGTACTTGAAGTTGGGAAACATGATCATACGCCGTGTGGGATAGATGCGGGACCACTTCATGGTGAGTTCTCCCAGACGCTGCCAGGTGATGGGATTGGTCACTCCCGAGGTGGCGTTGCAAATGCTTAAGCTAAAGGTGGAAAAAAAGAAGGTAATTCGGGGAGTGGCTAGCGAGATGGACTCACCTGCCCAGCTTCGCCTTGGTGACCATCATGATCATAGCGTTCACCACAAAGTCCACTGGTATAATGTCGCATATCAAATCCTTGTCACCCAGAATGCTGCTGATGCCTCCCTTGCCTATCTCCATCATGATCCCACTAATGGCCTGAATATTGTCGATCCAACCGGGATAGGGCTCCCGATAGGCCGCAGTAACAATCGAGGGCCTCACGATGACAATGGGAATCACGTGTCTATAGGCGTTAACTATCTGCTCAGCTATGGACTTGGTAAAGGTGTAGGTGTTGACATGCGGACCCTTTATGTAGTCCGCCAGGCGGTTCAAATAGTCGTCGGGTATCTTCTGTGTGCAGACAAGAAATTGACGCCAGTCCACCGGCGGCATAGTTGGGTACACCTGCTCGTCCACGTACTTGCGACCCGGATTGCAATAGGCCGTGGAAACGTACAGGAAACTCTGCCGAAAAGGCTTCAGATTGATGATCGGGAATGGAATAATTTGTATACGATTTCCTTACACGCAATTGAGGCATCTCCCTGCACATCTCCAGAAGATTGTAGGTGGCTTGGGAGTTGACGCGTGCCGAGACCTTCAGGCACTCATTAAAGCGCACCTGCAAACCCAAAAGAAACCAACTAAGTGCTTAGGCAAACAGAGTGCTCTGATCCCAAACTTACCGTTGCTGCACTGTGGAAGATTATGTTTACCTCGGCACACAGCACGGCTCTGTCGGCTTCACTCAAACCTGTTGGTGGAAGTTTCTGGTGAGCAGTGGCGGTTTTATTTTCAATTTCCTGAGGCCATACCAAAGTTGTCGTCTTCAATGTTTCCCGAAAAGTGAAAGATTTTCTTCAGCCTCTCCGGATACTCGGCCGTCAGGCGCTCAAAGATGGGATTCTGTAGGAATATCCGGAATCGTTCCTGCACCGTGACCCCGCCCTTGGGTCGGATCAGCATGTATATGCGCTTAATTCGAGGAAAAGTCCAGAGCAGCTTTTCGAGCAGCGTCTTGCCCACAAATCCCGTGGCACCTACAAGAAGTTCAAACTACTTAGTCTATATAATACGGAAAATTACACAGTCTCACCCGTTATGAAGACCACCGCATCGTTGTAGATGTCCGGCTGGTGCTCCACAATTTCCACATCAGCGTTGTCCATGGTGCTGCCACTTTGGAGCCACAATCACTACTGAACGTGGAGTCACTTTCCACCAGCAGACAACAAGTTGCTCTGCAAAGAAAGGCCTTGGTCCTCCCGAAACAAGTTTTCCGTGAAAATGCAAGTGGAAAATGCAATTTGCCAACGAAAGTAAGCTGCTCTCTCAGACGCAACACTTGTCCACACACATCTATTACGTCATATATGGATGTGGACGCGGACAAGGCTGGGTTTTTGGTTCATGATCGACATTCGAGTTCATTCAAGAAAACGGAGAAATGCAAAAACAGTCTGCGAAGACAAGTCAAGTGTGACTAGTAAAAGTATACCTGTTTTAGGGTGAAAAGTTAGTCATATGTAAGTCTTACTTAGAAAGTATTATCTCTTGTTACAAGTTTGGTATCGCTCATGATAATTTTTACTTCTTGATTTTCCATTTGGGATATTTTCTTAAAAGCATTGATTATGATCTCTTCATTATGGATACTGTCTTTAGGAGATTGGAACTTTGAAATAATTAATTTGATCGGAAAACTAACAGGGGAGACTTGATAATTGGACAACTCTTACGTAATAAATATTTATAGCATTCAACTCGTTCAAGGAATTTGCGCAGCTTAAACTAGAGCGCAGATCTTTACTTTCCAAAAGGTACACGCAATTCGACGTTGTTTACCTGGCCAATTCATTAGCTTCAATCACGTCAAGTGCGACTCCGGCAGTCAATATTCTCCCTTGAATCCCATAATGATCGCCATCCGTTGTTTGCACAATCGGTTAGGAACTGTGATCCGCTTATTTGGACTGATTTGATTAGCGACGACGTCGTAGGCAGGCACCGATGAGCGGAGCCCTCGCGTTTACCTGGCCAGGTGAGGTGCTAAGCGGTATCGCAGTCATGCTGGAGGGTTGGCACTGCCAAGACGTGGCTACTAGATTTCGGCGCTTAACCAAGGATGAAGAAGGAGGCATACGGATTTCAAGGCTGGCGACCAAGCGCCCGACACCCCTCGCACATCTTCACCTGCACCGATCCGGAGGCAAAGGAACTTCCACCTGCTGCTCCCTCCCCCAAAGTAATAAGTGCCCCTGGAAAGGGCGAAGAAGATGACGTGATTAATCAAACTTTGGGAGACTTTGGACCATGGCAGCTGCGCTCGCTGCTCATCCTGTTCCTCTGCAAGATCCCAGCCGCCTGGTTCATGGCCAGCATCCTGTTCGCCGCCCCAGACCTTTATCCGGAGGAGGAGTACACATGCGACACGAGTTCTTTTGGACCGGTGGACAATTGTACCGTCTCCCTGGATCAGTGCTATGTTATGGTGAACTACGGTGATTCCGGCTATGCCATGCGGCAGTGCCGCAGGTTCCTCTACACCACTGGCTTCCACTCCCTGACCATGGAGTTCGACCTGGTTTGCCTGTGCGACTTCTTCGTGGCCTGGTCGCAGTACTGGCACCTCTTCGGACTACTCATTGGAGGCGTGGCCGCCACCAAGTTGATGCGGGTGCTGAGTCCTCGTCAGATTTATTCGGCAGGCATCTGGTGCCTGGTGGTGTGCAGTTTGCTGATGGGTCTGGTCAAGGATTTCAGTCTTCACTGTGGATTGCGTTGCCTGGCGGCGGTCTCGTGCTGTTTCATGATCACCTCCGGTCACTCCATATGTAAGTCTTACTCAAGGTGATGTAAGATGATGTAACAAGATCTCCTTTATCCTTGCAGTTAGCGACATAGCGGCGGGCAAGCATCGATTGGGTGCCTGTCTTCTGTACGATTGTTTCTGGGCTTTGGGCCTAATGTTGCTCCCTGGCATTGCCTCCGGAGTTCCCAGCTGGCAGCACATATATCTGGGCATGACCCTTTCCCTGCTGGTGATTGTCTTCCTACTGCCCTGGACTCCAGACTCACCCCGGTGGCAGCTGCAGCACGCCAAGGACACCCAGTTGGCCGTCGAAAGGACAGTGGCAATACTGCTGGAGGCAGCCCGGATGAACGGAAGCATACATAAGGTCTCGAAGGAGTTGCCGCACCAGCTGGAGCAACTCAGGGAGAGGATGCAGGATCAGCCGGCACCAGCTCAGTGGATGGAGTTGTGGATGGGAGACAGGAGGAGCACTTTCCGCTTGGTTTCAGGGCACATGGCACTGGCCACGTTCATGGTGGTGAATACGGGGTTGCTGCTACATGTGCGATCCTTCGGGAGGGAGCACCTGGTGTCCAATACGCTGGCCATGGGCTTGGCCGAGATGCTGGGCTGCCTACTAGCCCTGCATCTCACCTTTAGCCGCCACAATCTGAAGTGGCAGTGGGCGGGAGCGTTCGCCATTGTGGTCGGTAGCATCGGCAGCATCTGCTGGTTCTTGGCCGAAGCGGATATGCCCGAGGTGTACGGCCTCACGCTGGGATTGCTAATGGCCTCCCTGCCCCAGGCAGCCGTCTCATGTGCCCAGTCCATGATCCTGGCCTGTCTGGTTGAGCTGGTGCCAATGGAACAGCGGAGTAGCCTCTCCTTCTCGGTGGTCACTTGGGCGAGAGTGTGGCAGCTGTCCGCCTCCTTTCTTACTCTGCTGCGACAGGTGAGCCCCGCCCTCTCGCTGTCCGCCTTTTGCCTGCTGGTCATCCTGGGTGGCATCTGCACTTGCTGTTTGGCCACTCCGGCTGCCAAGCAAACACCTGAGGCAGAGGCGTTGCCTAGGAAGCAACAAAATATTACGTATACGTAATTGTTATTAAATTAGTAAGGTTAAGTTTACTAAGTTAGTTTTAGTGTCTCTCAAGTATTTGCGATCAGTATTCGAATTTAGCTCGTTAAAAAATGGAAAATGTTTAATATCACTAAATTGCATACTTTTGGGAAAAACCAAAAGTTGAGGAAAAAATCAATTAATGTAAGCCACTTATGATAGGATATAGCCTAGGTGAAAAGGCAAGGAAGCTATTAATTTTTAAAGATATTTGACAATAACTTTTATATTCCAGATGGGATAATCTTTTAATGATGAAATTATAAACCTTATATCTCTTATGAAATTCTTGTTATGTTTTGTTTTATTTTAAAGTCACAGTAACACTCTTAAAATATGTTGAGACCTATACTTTAAAATAAAGGAAAGCGGTAATATATATCTTATAAATGATAAACATGTAACTCCCATAAAAGAATATAAACAAATATATCCTAAAAATCGCTAATATGATTCATATTTAAATAGATCAAGATTTTAAAATATGCAAATTAAGCGAATATACAGCGGTACTCCTATCTGTCCCATTAATTTATACTAAAGCTAAATCCATTTGGGACCAGTGTTCGCCCACCCACCCAGCCAATTCATCCACTGAGCTGACACACATTTGCAGGTAGTACATATAATAAGCACACATGCCTGACTAAATATCCAAGCGCATTGCTCTACTAGCCACACATTGCTATTTGGTCACCTGGCCCTCCCCAATATCCCAAGCCTCCCTGGTCTGCCCCCAAAGCGCAGCGCAGAAATCGCAAATCAATAAAATAGAAGCCATAGAATATATGCAGTAGCAGCGACACTACACTGGGCCACCGGTGTGAATCATTCGCAGAGCAGCATTTGGCCTGGTAGGACGATTCAAACAGAAGCCTTGCATCCATCTGGATGCCATGAAATCGAAGAAATCGGCCTTTGCCAACACGTCCACTGGATACGGCAGGCACAAGCACAGCGGACACGGCGGACACGGCCACGGTAAGGGACACGCCCACGGACAGGGGGGACAATCCAGCAAGGACAAAGCCGAGGACCCAGGCAAGGGCAAGTCCCCAAATCAGCATGAGCCGAAGGAGGAGGATAAGGATTTGAATTCCGGTTTCGGCGACTATCTTCGCACACCGGAGGGTCTGTAATTAAATACCTCAAATAAGTCTTACTTTATTATGTATAATAAAACCTCACATTTTCCCATAGCATTTGAGATGATGAAGCTGTTTGTCTTCGCAAATACAATAATGTTAATTGTAACCATGGCCTGGCCGCATATCAAAGAGCAATTCTACATGGTCAATCAGTGGCTGGAGAGTTTCCGCGAAGACCATAAGCAGTAACGGCGAAGAATCTACCAAAAGACCAAGAATTTAGCAAGAATTTATCTTAAAGGCTATACATAATGGTTGGACCCTTTGTGCAGGGCCTATTTTTGATTGGCATTATCTACTGGTACTCCAAGGGGATGATGTCCATGATCAACGATTACTACCGCTCCGAGTTTCAGCGCAAGCTGCAGACGGAAACAGCTCCCCATGACAAGGCCGAGGCTCCCGTCAATGTGGACAATTTCATGGATTACGTGAGGCAGCTGGACTCCCCAGATGAGACCAGGGAAAACAAAGACACATCGGAGCGATCCTTATCGCCACTAATGGGGAAAGCTTATAGCCATACACTCCTGCGCTTTTTGGAGATTACCGGCACCATGCCAGCCTTTGATGTTTGCCTTAACTTGAGCAGCATAAAATAGATTTTAGAGTTACCTAAACTAAAGTAATTGTATTAAGTGTATTTTATATACCTTTCGTAGAATGAATATTCGTAAAACGCAATCAAAAGTCTATGCATACTTCTGGGGCTGAATTATATTATTATTTCCCATTTTCATGTTGTTTTATATGACCGACCCATTTACCCATATTTCAGAATTTATTTGCATTAATAACACCAGTTATACATTTTTGGTCCAACTTGGGTTTGTTGGATTTGAAACATTTTTTTATTTAAACTTTAGCAGAATATATTCATATATTTCCAGCTTCAACTAGCTTTCCACCTACTAAACCTATTCACAAAACTGTGTAGACATTATAAATTCTACAAATACCATGGAGTATATATCGGTTTGGTCTGTCCCGTGCACTCTTCAAACTATTCCCAAGTAAGCTCTCTCTCTAAACATCAAGTTCTGGTCATTGCTAGTTATACACTTGATTGAAGCAGCGTGTGAAAATATATATAGATAGATATGATATAGAAAGGTAGTAATGTTAGGTCTTTTTCTACAAATCATTTTCTGTATTCAGGTATTCATTATTATGGCACAATTCAGTTGAATTTCCTGCAGATAGTTATATCTTTTGATTCCAAGGGGTCTATATTTTTATCTTTCGTCACCAAATTGTATAAGAGATCCATTTGTTTGGTTTGCCCGCTATTCAAATGTTATACATCGATACTGTTGCGAAAAAATTGTGTGTTGAATCAATTGTTTCGTTCGATAAATAGGTATTATCTTCCTCTTGTTAGACAAAAATCTAAAGGAGTAAACTTTTACAAACAAAGACAGAAACTTCTCTGGTAAAATCATACTTATAATTTTTTTTAATGTATATTCTATATACACAACAATGCTTCGTACATACAGTTTTATTATTAAATAAAAATAATAATAGTTGTTGCATTACAAATTAATAAAGCAAGAATACAAAATATATAGTACATCATAATTCAAAATGAAAATAAATGTACTTAGTGATTTGAATAAATCAAACGAATACATTGGAAATAGTTCTGTGTCAGCCCGAATTCAGAATAGAGCATCGGAGTGTGCCTTTAACGAAATCATAATAATATTAATAAAGGGAAATCACAATGAAATTTCGATGAAAATGTCAACCAAATCGACGCTGGACGCAGACAGCGTTGCAAAACAAAATTAAGGAAACACAAACCTTTCTGATGTATCACAACCTTTTAAATAAGGATTAACAATTGAGAGCTCGCTCGGTTTGGGCGCTAACAAATCCAATTTTGACAATTGAGTTACTGTGGCCTACTACAGACTATGTATATATATATATATATGCGAACATATAAGTATTGGGATATCGCTTGATAAATGTTATATGGCTAAACTCGTACAAATTAGATTGCTTATGGACAAGGCAAAAAGACAAATGCAGCATACACACGAGGCTCTTTGCTCTATAATGCACAACGTATCCTCTTCTAACCGCAAGGACCATTTAAATATATATATAGATTACTGTGCGTTCAAGTCTTAACGAGTAAACAGTAACACCTAGTGACTCTGACTCCCTCCCACGACTGCCTCTAATCCGAAAGCTTGCGATTTGTGGGAGGCGGCGGTGCTGGCACCGTTGGCCTTTTGGGCGTTTGAAATGAGTTCGGGGAGATGGGCGTCGTAGCCTGGGTCTGCGCCGGTGGCTGCTGTTGTGCCTCTGCAACTGCCGGCGGCTGAGTCTCGCTGTTATGGTTGCTCTCCTTGGCCAATGGCGCCTCCTCCCGCGTTCCGTTCGTTTCACTGGTTTCCTGGCGCAGTTTGTCCAGAAAGTTCTCCGTTTTGTAGCGGACACAGCCATTGCCATTATCGATTAACGCCTGAGTGGGCGTTATGGCACTCTCGTCGTCGCTCTTGCCATCCACTTTAGCCGGGCCAACTCCCAGTACCACTGGCCTCTTGGGTAGCTGCGGTTTCTGCGGCACATCCGGCTTCAGCTTGAAGCTACCGATGCTATCCGTGCTCTTGCGATCAGCCGTTGGAGAGGGCAGGTTATCCAGCCCAAAGAACTGTGTTCTTGTCATCGGCACAGGCTTGGCGGGCGTCACAGGTGGTGGGGGCAATGGCTCGAGCTGCGTTTGTGTCGGCGCGCTGACAGCGGTCGACTGAAACTGCGGCAGATTCGGCAACGGCGGCTTGACGGGCTTCTCCTGCTGCTTCTCCGCCGGCGGCTGTTGCTGCGGAAATAGTTCCTTGGCGTGCGGGCGATGCGAAGTTTGTGATGTGGTCATGATGCTCGTTCCATTGCCATTGGTGGTTGGCGGCGATGGAGCATTAGCTTTCTGACGCCTCAGGGTGCCATAGCGAGGACTCTCCAAGACTTCTGCAAGGGATGGCCCAGGATAATATTAGGTAATGAATTAAGTGAAGTCAGAGAAGTGGGACAGTAGACGACCTTGTGAAATATATATTGCAAACGGATGAGGTGATAAATTCTCCCATTGGCAGAAATCACTTCCAGACAGACTTCGTAAATAACAGTTGACCCTTGCTTTCTTTACGGTTAATATTTCTAAGCTGAGCATTTTTTGTGTGCTCTTTTAATAACATTTTATAGTGAGCGCTAAGGCAAACGCTTGAAAAGTGAAAGTGAAGGAAAGCAAAATCGGTTTTAAACTGATCAAAGATTCGAAAGAAGCGGACTGTTATTTGCAAACTCTGTTTCCAGGAATAGTATTGATTAATATAAATTCAACTTCAAGCTTTATTATTGCACAAAATTTATCAAATTATAAGGCACTAATTTTAATAGCCAAATTACTTAGACGGAAGTGGTTTAATAAGGGCAGGAACTACTATGTCATAGTAGACAGGGTTTCTTTTATTGTTCGTTGTTGGAAATGTAAAGAAATGTAAGTAAAGAGACTTGGAAATTCACAAGTCGAATACTGTGTTGGGCAGGTATTCTCTGGAGCTATAGAACTCCGACTGTGCAGTATACTTACCACTGTCGTTTCTGTCCAGGTTTTCGTTGGAGGAATTTGACTTGCTCTTGCCTTCGACAAAGAGTTTTTGCTTTTGTAGCGTCAGATAGAACTCGACGTCGCCGGCAAAGAAATAATCCCACTGGCTTATCAGCAGCTCTACGATTATATTGGCCGCAGAGGAACTGTTCACCTGGCCAATATAGTCGGCCGGGGCATTGCTGCTCTTGTCGATGCGCGGCCAGAGCATGTTCGGTGACATGACGATGGCCAGGTTCTGGGAGCTCATCTTGTTGTGCACGGAGCGCTGCTGGACGAGGGCCAGGAAGCGGGTGAGGTAGCGCAGGTTGGCATAGTTCTCCTTGGGCAGCTTTCCCAGAATGGCCTTGATTTCCGTCTTGCGCTCGGCCTCGCTGTGCCGCTCGGCGATCCGAATGAAGTCCTTGTACAGGCCATAGGTAAGCAGCGGCTCGGGCAGCTCGCGCAGGTAGAGCTTGAGTATAGAGCCGATGACATGGGGGTCCTGGTACTCCAGCGGCAAAGGCGTTTTCACATGCTGCGCCTCCAGGGCGTGCTTCATGCGACGCAGCTTGGTGCTGGCACAGCCCACGCGCAGTAGGCCCTCCTCCTCTAGGCCGTGCTCCAGCAGGCAGCAGCAGCACAGCTCGACGATGTAAGAGATCTCCCGGTTGGTGGATGTCAGATGCTCCTTGAGAGAAGTGCCAAAGCGGGACTTCTCCGTGCCCTGGATAGTGTCTTGGATGCAGGCCAGCGAGGCGTTCACATGCTGCAGCGCCCGCTCGTGGTAGTTTCTTTGGTTAAGCACATAGTCGCGGATGCAGCTCACGATCTCGTCCTCTTTGGCTATCAACTCCAGCATCTGGGCCGCCCAGGCATCTCGCTCCTTCTCCAGCTTCAGCTCGCACTCCTCCTGCTGGCTCTTGATGTGGTTCACCTTCGACGCGGGCTCGTCCAGCCGGATTGCCGCCTGCGGGAGAACGGGAGAACAGAGCACTGATTAGCGAATGACAGATAAGCGGCGGCAATGCCAGGGAAATCGTCACATTCCGAAAGGCCCAAAGTTCAAGCACATGAAATATCTTATCTGCCGCAACACCCACTACTGGAAATAGTTTTCCCAATGACTAAACGGAGAAATTGCCGGATGGATGATTTGCTGCCACCTCAAAATAGAACGACCTCAAACACTGCCCGCCCGCCCAGCTGTTACTGCTCCCATCAAGGTCTTTGTTTCGAGCCGGACAATGGGTGAAATATGGGATTCAGAACACACACGCGCGTTCCATTGGGGCCACTGACTACGGTGACACCGCTTTTGACTCACAAAGGAGTTTTTAAAACAGCGTTCCGATAAGAAGCGGTATTGCAGTATGTGAAAGAGTATTTAAGATTAAAGGCGAGGGAATTTAGGAAATAAACAAACGTATCCGTGCATCTAAATATATCACACATTGGGAATTTATTAGCCTTGATCTTCGAGAGATAAATAAATAAATAGTGATTCGAATATCGCATTCTGGCAAGAAAATGTCCCCTACATTTTTTAGCATGGCAAACTCACTAAATCCAGTCAGTTTTATATACATATATTGCACAATACAAGTTTTGCTTGCAACAGTATTGCCAGCTGTTTGCTGTGTGTAAACAAATTGCTGCTGGCATTCATCACCATCTTCGCCCGTATCATAATGTAGCTAAAAATAAACAAATCGTGACAAAACGCCGAGTTACGACGACACTATCTCCGCCACCCAGAAGACAATGGCATCCAGCTCATTATCAATTTCTGCTCCTGCCCTCGCGAATCGTATTGAATAGTTCGAGGCTGCGATTGTGAGTCACATCATCATTTCCATGAGCAGCCGCAACCTCCCGGTGACCTACATCACACTACAAGTGGCACATTCCGGGCACCAAAGTTAGCACTTCCAAAGGCGGCCCCGTGTGCATATACGTATTGTTTTCGGATCGGATCCGTGTCAGGGAGTGCAATTAGAACAGAGCACCAAACACGAGAGCGCCTGATTAGCGAATTATGGCCAGCTGACGGCGATAAGATTACCCCGATGCCCGGGGGAGTGTAAATAACTTCGCCTGGTCAGGGCTTGTGGGGCGTCCATTTCAATTATGATGTCACTGCCGCCGCCAAGTCAATGAACGTCTTCCGACACCTTAAACAGACAGCGCGGACATCAACAAATACAGCGACCACTGGCTCGATATGGCTCGAAACGCCATAGTCGTGATTTGTGCAAAATAAAACGGAAAGCAAAATACAGAAAAACAGAAAAAAAGCGAGAAGAAAACATGAAAACAATAAAACTCCATGAGTAACTTTTTGTGTTCGGATAACCGGCTCTAACTGTTGGTAGAGTCGGCAATGGACAGAACCAATCGGGTGTCAAGAAATTGGAACACCGAAAACGCCGTTCATCCCGGGCCACTCGATATCATCCCACTCCAGATTCCCCCGCTCCACAGCGATAACGCAACAACGACAACAATCGTCTACGTATCATAAAAACGTAAGCAACAAATACGGACAACAAACAATAGAAACTGGCGTAAGATAAAGCCAGAAAGTATGAAATACCAACAGCAACAACAATAGCAATGCCAATAGCAATAATAATAAATGGAAATTAAAAATTGATTGCTTCTTTTGCCGGCGCTTCTTGGCATTTGCCGCGACACAGTGGTTCGGCTTTGATTGGAAAGTGTTGGATTTGTGTACGCCTTTTAATGACACTTCATTCTGGGAACCGCCTATCGAGTTGCTTCATTCTGAGAACTTTAATTGAAGCCTGAAGTCGGGTTGGGTTGAGTTGTTTAGTTTGTTTCAAACTATCAAACTTGAAGCCAGCTCAAACAAATATTAAAAGAACACAGTGTCATTTCCTTGAGAGGGAAAACCACTACCGGCGGCAGTGGTTGTTTTTGTTGTTCGTTAATCAGAGACAACTTGACCAGCGGAGGTAGCTTTTCGGGGCTATTATTCCAGCAAGCTCCTTAATTAATTTAACAATCTCCCATTGTCATCGCGCGCGAAAAGTTTGGTGAAAACGGAAATCCAGCATTATTCACTGCCACACAGTTAATGGACAATCCCAGCTAGATTTATGATCCGCACTCACCTCATAGCTACGCTTCAGCGAGGTGTACTCCTGCAGCGTGCGCGATACGTTGCGCTTGAGCGTCGAGATCTCCTGGATTTCCTTGTCCAAAATGTTTTTCAGGCGCCGCACCACCTTGGTCTCCGTCTCCAGTTCGCTCTCGATGATGCACTCGGCCATCGTCTTCTCCAGCTCTCCTGCAAATGCCAAACACATGGAGAAATGAGTACTTAACCAAGTATGTGATGGAAACTTGGACATGTAATTACCCCACAGTGAGAAATGTTGGATGACTAGCCCTAAGAATAAATAAACAAATGGAAGTTCTAATTGCAAATTCTAAATAAACAAAATGTAAGAGAAAACCTTTGAAATTTGCATGGCAATTTAGTAAAAGCCATTTGGGTTAGTGATCTTAGCGGAGACACCAATAGTTTTCAGTGCATTGGGTGTCTCTCGCTCGCTATTCCGCCCGCAAGTGAGGAAGTCAGTGCTTATTTAAGACCTTATCGCCAGGCGGTAGCTGCAAAGATGTTGGCGTGCCGGTTTCCAGTTGTTGGAGTTGCTCAGCTTAGATGCGGGACAAGATTGGGAAGCAGACTGGAGGGGGAGGTGACTGCCGAATAGGTTGACGAGCTGAGTAAGCAAAATTGTGATAATTGTGTTGAGTGCCCTGAGACTCGGGGCTCGACAGCTGAATCCGCCATGGAGGCAAAGAGGGAGGTGCCCAAGGCGAAGAAGACTTCATCGGCGGCGGCGGCGGCACTGGAGTATAACATTCGAGATATGCTCGCTTTTCGCTCCCCCTTGCCAGTGGAGTGGAGTTGAATTGAAGCGCATCGTGGCTAACAATAAAAGTAGCAAAGGGCGCACAGTGGGCCAAAAGTGAGATGATATCGCGCCATAATTATGCCCATTACTGGGGCGACCAAAATCTCACTTTTAGGAGGTAATTTTCGGGTGAAGCTCTTCCCAGTGATTGGCGCAACCATTAAATGTAGCTATAGGTGATCATGACTAACAATTATATAAGTCACAAGGTCGACCATAAAAGGAAAAACTTTATACATACATGATAAATCTATTTTCTGGGATCTAGATAAAGTGTTTTATAAATGTTCGTGGATGGATAAAATGAAACTTGTGGACCAAAACCAAGTTCAAGGAAAGACCTTTATTTTGGCTACATCTAAAGTGAATTTCCATTATTTTTATATGAATATAAGGGTTAGTGGAGGTTCTAGATCCGAATTGAATTAATTATTGTTGTGGCTTTGTTATTGATAGAAAACTTTTTTGAGCTTTACAAAGTTGGCCATTGATTTCCCCTAGATTGACCCAATTATAATTCCCCAGGCGTTCAAGCCGAGCTCTCACACTTTGAACCCATGGACACACGTTCACAGTGTAGCCGTAATAATATGCATGGGGAAACGTTCGTGTCTAATCAGGAACGTGGGGAAGTGGAGCAACCAGGGTTTTGGCACGGCACGGAGATCCCTGGTACCGCAACGGTTGCACAACAACCGCGGCTGCTCTTGAACCACTGCAGCTGCAGCTGGATCTGCATCTGGAACTGCAACCGAAGCGGCCACTGAAAATGGCAATTGCATCTAAATTGCAATTGACGCACACGCATCTGCGAGTATGTGGAATGCGAAGCGCTCGAGAATGGCAAGCGGGGAATGGAAACAATACGAAGATAATAAAAAACGGAATGAGTAATACGGACCAGGGGGAGCGCCCACAAAATAAATGAGAAGACTGCTGGGGATGGAGGCGGAGTAGGAGAGTGCAAAGACGCGGCTGATGGAAGTCTGATCATGACGATGATGTATGAATTCGGCTCAGACTTTTACTTTTACTTTTGGCAGCATAATTATCGCCGCTTACGCTTCTTTGTTATCCTATTTCGTGAGCGACGGATGTGTAACAAATTTAAATGAAATGCACAGTAAATCGCACATCAAAAAGGGCAATAAAAGCGGGCGCAAGTGGGGGCGCGCCAACGGGCTGGCAAAACAAAATGTGTATAAATAGATAATGCCGAAACCGCAAAAAAAAATAACCAATACGAATGCGAACAGCGGGTTGAAAAGAAAGCAGCGAATAAGTCATAATAAAAATTATAATAATGATTAAAAACGAGAGCCCAGGTCGACAGTGGGGTCTCCCTACAGTCCATTTCGATAACGCGAACTCTAACTTGAAAAAAAACAGTTGTCTGAGATGCTAATAAATCGAATAAGAACTACATATTAAAGCAAATTGATAATTCAAAATATCAAACAAATAATTTAGCTTGCTTTAGAATTTTCTATTACATTAAAAAGATATAAAACAGATATTAATTTACTCTTCATCTAAATCTAAATATTTCTGTAATGTATAATAGATCTTGAAAAACTAAAATTGGCAGAAACATCGATGTCTACCTGCAAAATTTTTACAGAATCTTTTGCAAATTCTCTCTCTAAAAACTTTATCTTTTACTTTATCATTTTGTTTGTATATTTGGGGAATTTTGACTGTATATTAAAACCGCTGTCAATATTGTTGTTGTTGTTCATGTTGATGTGGATGTTGAGAAATGTAAATGCCACAAGGCCAAGCGACAAGGCGAGGCCGCAAATACACAGGCAGACAAACTCACAGACACGCAAGCCCGTGACACAGTCATCCGCGAGTATTCTCCGTTGCCCACAAACCAAACCGAAACCGAGGTGAAAACCCATACGTATGCATATGTGCATGTCTGGCAGCGATTATCGGATTTGGAGCCCACTGTGCCCCTTATCAGTCGGGCGGCATGATACCCACACACACGCCACAATCACAATCACTCGCACACACGCACATGGACAATCACAAACGCACTTCCCGATACCCGATAACTAACCACAGTTGGCGAGGACCTTCTGCAGCGGCATGTCTTTGGGCAGCTCCTTGGCGGACTCATCCAGCGCCTGGGCGATCTTGTAGTGGCTGTTCTTCTTGGTTCGCTTGTCCTGCTCCTCGCTACTGACCTGGCCATTGGCACTGCTGCTGCTGCTGTTGCCGCTGCCACTCAGCGCCGGCAGCTTCCGGACGATCTTCTCGATGGTGTCCCGGTACCTGTCCACCTGCCGCTCGATCGTCTCCAGCTCCGAGTCTTTGCAGTCCGCTTTCGTCGACCTGCGGAGAGTGGAGGAGTAGAGGAGAGGGGTTGCCGTTAGGTCATCAGTCGCCCAGTTGTTGTTATTGTTGTCATTGCAGTAGCTGCTATTCGTCTTGTTTTTGTCGCGTTGCATTTGTTGATGCTGCGGCCGCTGCCGACTTCGTTGTTGTGATGAGGCAACACCTGTCCATCCGCCTGGAGCGCAGTCACACACACACAAACAGCGCCGCAGTGCCGTCGTCTGGCCTTTGAACTTACCTTGACAGATTTTCGGCTGCAATTTTGATTTTCGCAAATTGCCGCTTCATCTTGGCTGCTTCGCTTTTCCCGCTCGCGTCTCCAACGTTAACTGAACTTCGCGTTTTCTGCTTGTTTTCAAAGTGTAATTAGCTGGCCATTGAGTAAATACTTAAAACTGGCAAATTAGTCATTCTTTAACGATGTTTTACGGAAAAGTGAGCCAAATGTGACCACGACAGGAGCGCTAATATATACCAAATTTCTGTATAAAGGCGCTACAAAATGCAATTCAAAAGTATTTGATCTGGTCACACAACGTCCTTTGGTTAGGGTATTCTTTCTAGGAGTTTTTATATTCAAAGGGAACCTATCGAAAACTAGAAAACCGTTCTCCTGCTGCTAAATGTAGTAATTATAAATTAGCTTGTCGGTTTGAATTTTCTCGATGTTATTGATGAAGTATCGTTACATTTTATAATCCCAGCGTTGCCAGACTGCTCCTAGGTTTGGGTACACGATAGTTCGTGCATTCTGTGGCCACATTATTTTTTAACTGCACGTGTGCGGTTCGTAAATAATAGTTTTATTATTATTTTTGCGGCCAAGATGACCCAGGCCGAGATAGTAAAGCGGCTCCGCGAGGAATTCGATAATGAGCGCAACGTGGAACAGAAGCCAAAGAAGAAGGAGGACCTCTTAGCCGTCACCAAAAGGTTTCATCAGCGTGTTCTCAACCTGCTGACCATTCACAAAGTGCCCTACTCAAAGAAAGAAGGTAAAACAATATAAAATTGACATCTAGGAAGTCACTAACTCCTTTCTTGCAGATGAGGACACTTACGAGGCTTACCTGCTGCCGGATGACAATAAATCTGCCCATAAAAAAGGAAAGAAACATAAGCTTGCGAGCAAGGAACTCGAGGACACGGACGACGAGAATGTGGACGAGCGAATCGCGTCGATCAAAAACAAGCTCCGTCAGAAAAAAGGTCCCACCACGGAGCGCCAGCAGAAGCGGCGCGAGGCCAAGAAGCTGAAGCGGAGCAAGGGCGTCCAAAAACTTCTCTCCTCTGCCAAAAACCTAAAGAACGAGAACGTCAAGCACCAGAAACTAAAGAACGGAGTTGTTAAGGCCGAGCAGGACGCAGACTCTGAGGACACCAAGGCCCAAATCCAGTCCGTTAAGGTCCAGCCGGTGTACAACCAGGAGGCCAAGATAGTCTACTCCAAGGTAGACTTTGCCGCCAATCCGGGTGGCAAGGCCAAGAAGTCGCACCAGAACCCCAAGGAGATCCTGAAGAAGCTGCGCGACACCAAGAAGCACATCACCGAGCTGCGCGAGCAGGGAGAAACGGATAAGGCTGCCGAGATACAGACGGACATCGCATGGCGCAAGGCGTTCGACAAGGTCGAGGGCAAGAAGGTAAAGGACGACACAAAGCTGCTGCAGAAGGCCATCAAGAAGCGGCGAGTGGAAAAGAAGAAGGCTAAGACCAAGTGGTCCGAGCGCAAGCAGAAGGTGGAGCACGACATACAGAAGCGGCAGAAGAAGCGCCAGGAGAACCTCGACAAGCGCAGCAAGGACAAGCGCAATAAGAAGCTGAAAACGGCCAGCAAGAAGGGTCGCATCATACCCGGGTACTAAACCGTTTCTAGCATTAAGTTAACATTTCTGTGTAATATGTAAGTTGAATATCCCCGTTGAAAATCAACTCAGATTACTGTAGAAAAAAGAGTAATCTAAAAAAATTCCCCATAGACTTTCTTTTGATTTAGAAATTTTCGGTCTCGGCCATTGACCAAATTCCCTCATTGACCAAAATTTATAGTTTACGGTCGGTCTGCCGTTTGATTTTTTGTTCACTGTTGTCATCATCCGTTCCACTGTGCGTGTGGTGCAGACACTACAAGAGGAGGAGACCGAACAGCTGTTGTCGATAAAAACTATCGATTGTTGCCGTGTAATTGCAAATCAGTTGCTGAGATTTTCCCAAAAAGATTATTCCCTGTCAAAAAGAAGTCGAGACTCGCGGTTACAAATAAATTCATTGAAGTAATTACCCAAGAGACTACCATTCCGTGGGACTGAGGCTTCGGCAAGAAGAAGCGAAGCTGAGCGAGAGGTGCAAAAGCAGCGAGAGCCACAGCACGCACACAGCCACACAAATTACGTGCAGAGCGCAATCTACTTCCCCATTTTCCACTGAAAATAAGCGCACGGCAGGCGGAAAAGCAGCCCAATTGCGACGCATTTCGCACTGCAAAGGTGATTCCGAGCAACGAACTCCAGGGCAACCCCAGCTGAGCATTGCAAACATCAAGAGCAACCACAACAATAACTTTGCAGATCGGAAGAGCAGCAAGAAGAAGCAGATAGGAGCACTGAAGCGACCAGCTGAGAAGTAAAGAAAGGAGGAAATACACGCAGGAGGAGTAGAGGAGCGTGGGCAGCGAAGGAGGCGAGGGAGGAGTAGCAGCCACCATGAGCATGGTGCGGCGGATCATACTGCTGGGCCCCAAATACAGTGTCTGGTCGAAGGGTAAGTGCACTGTGCTGGCGTTACTTTTGGCCACAATTTTTGTTATTGCTCCCATTGTTGTTGTGCAAATCGCATACGTAACTGCGTCATTTTCTGCGCCAGCGTCACGTAGTCGCCGCGAATCAACAACACCAAATCCAACTGGCAAAACAGTTCCCGTTGCTGCAGCTTAGCGATTCCCGATCTCATTCCCATCAGCCTGGTCATGGCTGCTACCTCTCGCTAAATTGTAAATTTTTGTCTAGTTCGAATCAAAACACTGAGTGAAGGCCGTCTTCTTTCGATATCAAAGCTGCTCGCGGTCAACGGCTAGCAGAGGCGTCGTTGAAGGGGGATCGATCGCTTCTATGGATTGACGGTCAAGTGGGCTTCGCCAGCGTCTTCCCAATCAGACGGACGGCATGCGTTGCTGGCCAAACTGAACTTGAATTGTTTTATAAGGGGCCCGAATAGTCAGATACACAGCTTAATTATTGCGATTGCCACTCTGACGCAATGACTTTTTACTATTATTTCATGTCTCTGGCGCATCTGGCAATTTTTACACATTTTTAATGGCCAGCAACTGTTGCTTATTGTATTTGTCGGGTTAGGAAAGCGGAGAGGCGGAAGTTCAGCCAATAAAAGCTGCACTGTAAGAAACGTAGTTAAAAAAATTGCGAGTCATCTGCGATATCGGAAGATGCTAATTGCCCTTGGCCTTTATTTGTTACCTTTTTGTTGTCCAATCTAGAGAGCTTCGCTCTCTCAAGAGATCCCGAAGTTATCAGTTTAATACCTTTTTGTGCTTGGGAGAGGAAGCATTAACCCCGGCGGCGGGTGCGCTGATTCCATATTCCGCTCTTTGTGCTATGAACTCAATTGGGATTTCTGATCAGAGTCCCTACTTTGATAATCATTCAAAACTTTATTTAATTTAGTTCGTTTTATCCCCTTAGGAACCGCAGTTGGTCAGACACAGAGGACAGCAAGATGTGTCATCCTGGGCGCTCGAAATTCGGAGGTCAGCATCTGGGGCGTGCGACGCTTTCACCTGGCCACTAGGAACTGTGCCATTAGCAGACTGGTAAGGCTAGAGCCGGCGGTGGCGATACCCACATATATTGACATCACGAACGCCTCCATACGATCGACTGACGATCTGGGCGACAGCGGCAGTGCAAGCGCCACGGGAAGCGGGAGCAGTAACAGTGCGTCTGGTGGAGGATCCACCAAAACTCCTGGCGGATCGGGATCCGGAGCGAGCACGACCAGTAGCGGAGATCCACCAGGAGGTGGTAGTGACAAGTTCCTGTCGTGCCCGAAGTGCGGCAGCGCCTGCACTCAGGTGGAGACGTTCGTCAGTTCGACGCGGTTCGTCAAGTGCGCCAAGTGCAACTACTTCTTCGTTGTGCTGTCCGAGGTCGAGACCAAGCAGCGCTCCAAGGATGAGCCCAAAAACCACCGCAAACCGCCACCTCCACCACAGAAGATCATGGAGTACCTGGACAAGCATGTGGTCGGCCAAGACTTTGCCAAGAAAGTGTTGGCGGTCGCCGTCTATAACCACTACAAGCGCATCCACCACAACCTGCCTCAGTTACATCAGCAGGGAAGTGGTGCAGCCGGTGGGTCCGGCGGTGGTGGTCTGGATGGAATTCCCCGCCCCGACCTGCTGCACATAACCGGGATCGGTCACACGCTGAACAGTACGCCCGGCAGTGAACTGCCGCCCAAGGCTCCCGCCCAAATGGGCTTAGGCGGCGGCATGGGACTGGGCAGCGGACTAGGTGGATCCTCGTCCAGTAACCCGCGAGGCAGCGGCGGCGACAACCGTCCCGGCTCCGAGATCCTGGATCGGCAGTCCAATGATGTTAAGCTGGAGAAGAGCAACATCATCATGCTAGGCCCAACGGGATCTGGCAAAACACTCATAGCTCAGACGATCGCCCGCTGTCTGGATGTGCCCTTTGCCATCTGTGATTGCACCACGCTAACGCAGGCCGGCTACGTGGGCGAAGACATCGAGAGCGTTATCTCTAAGTTACTGCAGGACGCCAACTACAATGTGGAGCGTGCCCAAACGGGTATCGTCTTCTTGGACGAGGTGGACAAGATCGGTGCTGTCCCTGGAATCCACCAACTTCGTGACGTCGGAGGCGAAGGGGTTCAGCAAGGCATGCTTAAGATGCTGGAGGGCACGGTTGTCAACGTGCCAGAACGCAACTCCCCACGCAAGCTGCGAGGGGAGACCGTCCAGGTAGACACCACAAACATTCTGTTTGTGGCCTCCGGCGCGTACACAGGTCTGGACAGGCTTATTGCGCGTCGGCTTAACGAGAAGGTAAGGGAGAGATCAGCGTCAAGAATTTGCATCAGTTATTCTAAAAACCTTTATCACCTTTGCTGTTTTAGTATTTGGGTTTCGGCATGCCCTCAACGAGCGGATCTGGTCGTCGAGCAGCTCAGGCAGTCGCCAGTCCCATGGACGACGATCAGGAGGAGCGTGATAAATGCCTGACCAAGGTACAGGCTCGTGATCTCGTTGAGTTTGGAATGATACCGGTAAGTGGGTAACGGATAACACAGTAATATATTTATCGAAAATCTTCTTTTGTGTTGCAGGAATTCGTTGGCCGTTTCCCGGTAATTGTGCCCTTCCATAGTTTGAACATAAGCATGCTGGTCCGTATCCTGACAGAGCCGCGCAATGCCCTGGTGCCGCAGTACAAGGCACTGCTAGGTCTGGACGATGTGGACCTTACCTTCACCGAGGACGCTGTCAAGTCGATAGCCCAGCTGGCAATGGAGAGGCACACAGGAGCACGCGGTCTGCGCTCCATAATGGTAAGCCAGTAATTTCTGGCCATTTAAATTTGTTTGAAAACCATCTTCTTAATCGTGCTTAGGAGCAACTACTGTTGGATCCGATGTTCATAGTGCCAGGATCAGACATTCGAGGTGTTCACATAACCGCCGATTACGTTGAGGGTACATCAACGCCCGAATACAGCCGCGAAGCGGACGCCCCGGCATCTGGGACTGTTACCGATGACTCGGAGACCACAAACGATAATGATAAGAACTTTGAGGATAGTGAGAAAGTACGACTAAAACAGTAAATCGGAGATACCGATACCGATACCCACATCCAAAGCCAAGCAAAACACAGATATCAATCCAAAACTTTAACTAGCAGAACATTACTTTCTCTATAGATCTTTTTGTCTTATACTTCCTCTTCAGCTCTTTCCTTCTTTCCTAATGCTCGCTTTCAAGTAGTGGCCTTTTCTTCAAAAAATACTGTTCAATCTGAAGCTACCTTTAGTTTTTCCACTCTTACACGTGCGTTAATTTTTCAGTCGCCCCGTTCTAACACTTACATATATCCTTTAGTTTGGTTTGACTGATAACTTGGTTGGTTCGTCGTAGCTTCCCTCAAGTCCCATCAACCTGTAAAATATGCCCGATGAGGAATGAATGAAAGAAAGCTCCCCCGTGTATTTTTGTGTATGCAACATGCTCAAAACTATATGCATCTGTGATTCATAATCGACGAGCAGCGCAATCTTTTAAGCCCGACATACTAGTAAGCAGAGTAACCAATCCTAACAAGATGGTTCAATTAATAAAGGCCACATGTTTTTTTTTTTAATACCTAATACACTTTAGATTTGAAATCTGCAATGTTGGCAGGGATGTGGTCGAGGTCTGTACCTCTGGGCGTTAGGATCCTCTCTTGCATATACCAATTATATATACAAACGTAAATATATATTTAGGCAAATTTTGCATAGTCTAAAATGAGTTTCTAAATGAGTTCTGGTAGCGTTATAATGACGACAAACGAGAGCAGCAAGTTCTATTTTTAACTACTTTAAGTTGAGAAATCAATTTTTAAAATACAAAAAATATAAAAAAAACGACAAAATATGAAAATGTGAACTATATTGTTATGTTATTAATGATTGTATGGGAAACTTATGGAAAGCAATATTTTATTTTTAAATACTATAAGCATTTTTCCCAACTTTCATGCAAGCTAAAAAGGCAGCTGGGAAGTAGACTCTATTGCTCGGATATGAAAGCAGTCGGAGAAATAGCAGGAGTTTGCGGCTGGCTAACCTGTCGATGTTACATCGTTTAGCGTACTGGCTTCTCAACAGAGGTGATAGCCTCCAGTCCATCCTTGTCAGATGTACATTTTGCTCATCCCATATTAAGTTTCGCTGCGAAGGGACACAGATTGGTTGGTTTCTGGTTGTCTTGTTCGGTATGGCTCGTACATGTGGAAGAGATAGCGAAAATGTAAGATTTTCGTCGTTTTATTGGAACCAGGAAACAGCTGCTTCGTTGTTGTGTTCTTTTATGATGTTTTTGAATATGGTTACTAAGATAAACACACATATGTATATGAGGGAAAATTCGTTCTTAAACTCATAATAGAAACAACTAAAGAATATTTCGTGTTATAGATAAAGTTAAGGCTCTATAAATTTTTAGTTTCTTTTATTATATTCATCATTAAAATTCAACTAAATCTGCAGAACTCATAATAAATAATCTGAATTTATTGCACATATGGACTAAAAGTAGTTCCTTGTTTTTGTTTGTTTTTCCGTTTCTTTTTCATTTTGTAGTGTATAAATTTGTATAAAAATTTGTAAGTTAATAAATATCTCTTGACGGCCCTCAATCGTTCTCCTCTGAAATGAGCAGCTCGTATTCCTGTGCCGCAAACCGATCCCAATCGGAGGTCTGTAAGTAAAGGAAGCGGTTAAAGAAAAGCCAATCTTGGGGGATATCTGGGAAACTAACATATTCGTCACGCTGTGAGGCGAAGGGATCCCGCTGTTCGTGATCCAGATACTTCTCCAGGTTGAAGAAGGTATCAAAGAATACGTGCGTCATTTTGCAGCGCTTCAGATCGCCCAATGTGATGCAGTCACGGTTCGCCGGCTTGATCATGTCCAGCATCTGTAGCAAAACAAAAATATTAAATTTAAAGGAGGATTAAAAAGAAAAAATTAGTAATATCCCCACTTGACACAGGCAGTCCTCGAAGGGCAGGCACTCGATGCCTATGCCCTCCATTCGTTGCTGCTGCTCCTCGTAGAAGTACTCCAGCTCGTACATGGAGAGCACCCCATCGCCGTCGACGTCCATGCAGCGGAACCAGTACTCGATGGCCGTCGGCGTCCGCTTGTCCTCCTCCGACAGGATGAACCAAACGAAGTCCGTGTAGGACATCTTTGCCTCGTCCTCCGGAGCCTTTTTGTTGTCACTGCGCGTTACACAACCGGAGAAGATCCGCTCCACGATGCGCGTGGACAAAGCATGGTCACTGTGCTTCGCTAGATCCTCCTGGCTAATCAGAAGGTCATGATCCTTGTCCAGCTCCCAGAATTTGCAGTAAATAACGTAGAAGTGCTCGTAGCTGAAGAAAGCCATTATCTGGTTGATGTCCTCTTCCTCCTCCAGCAGGCTAATCATCTGAGGACAGTATAAATGAGTATGGGACTTACAAAGGTCAGAAAAGGTAGCTCACCTCCAGAAGATCGGACCGCTTCAGCTCGGATATTGTGATCTTGCCGCTCCAACTGCGGTTCACCGAATAGAAAATGCGCGCGATGACCGTGTGCACGTATCTGGAATGGAACTCGGTGGCCTCCTTGAGAAACGCCAGGCCGGGGTGTGTGTCCACCACATCCTGCACCATTGGCACCAGGTCCTCGGGCACGATGTACGAGCGGAATCTCTGGCCACGCGACAGAATGTACACGAATCTCGAGGCCGCCTCATGGCAATATATGTTCATTCTAAAAAAATTAATATATTTTAATTTAAGGCAAATAAGATCGACCAAGGGTTATAGCTTACTGTTTCCAGAACTCGACAAACCGCTGGCGCTCGACGAGACCCGAACTGGTCGACTGGCAGAAGACCATCACCGGCAAGCGCCAGTAGAAGGGCAGGCCGCAGATCTTCAGGATGCGGGGCAGCTCATCCTTGGTTACCTGGTTATTGGGAAAGCTGTCGAAGGCGGAGAGAATGCCACGGATGACCCGCTCCATGGCGATCGTGGGCTGTGGCTTGCCATGGGGAAAGTAAAACCTGTCGGGGATTTAAGTAATCAGAAATGAGATATTACTTCGACGCACGGATCCTCTCACCTGGGTATGTAGACACTCTTCGTGGAGCGGATCTCCTTCTGAAGCAGATTCTGTTCCGGCGGCGGCGGCGGTGTGGCGTGCAGCTTGACCTGTCGACAAATATGAGGGAAAATTAATATCACTCACTAACTGTTTACATTCGCTTGTTGTGGCTGCCAAAGCGCCACTCAATAAAATTTGCAATTTATTCTCGAAAAATGTTCTTTTGTTTACGTTTTCGCGGAAACTTTTTCTCACTCTCGGCCACAAAGCCGCAGACAGCCACGCCCATATCGACGTATGTTCGCCCTTTACCTTTGAATTTATTATTAAATGTTTGCCATTCAAATAAACACTAACGAATTGTTGTCTAATTTAAGCGGTGAGTGGCCGGCCCAAGCAATAGCAACAAAAAAGTATTTGTTTAAATTAACTTTTCACTTTGGTACATAATGGAAACATATTTGGCCCGTGGGATTTATGTATGTATATGTTGCGAATTTTTTAGCAGTACACAAAATGGTCTGGAAGTTTATAGAAAAATTGCACTAAATTAAATTAGGAAAAGTCGGAGGTGGAAGCATGACGTATAAAAACATAAACCCTGCGTGGGCGCCTAATAAAACATCTAGATTTTATTATATTATTGTTATTTATTATATTAGAAAACCAATTATAAAGAAAAATCTAAAAAACTAGCCTCTAGAATAGTGCAGTATTGAAACACGTTAAATACATTTTAATTATATACAGTTGAAGACAAAAGTATAAGAACGACCCCTTTTTTGGATTTTACTCACTCCTATATTTCTGAATAGAACTACCTATACGGAATGAGGATATCTATTAGACTTTAATCCAGGCACGGCCATTCATGCTTTTAAAACTGTCAACGACAACATAAATATTAATCTTCTCTGACGACCATCATCACATCGAAGAGCCCACTTGCCTCCCCTTCATACAAAAGGCAAACAATTCATTGGCATGTACGCCCATTACGTATACGCCCGGCTACACATCGTTTATAGTCAAATATTACGCATACGCAATGTTGCCTAATTTATAGACAAAGGCAAAGAGCACGAAAAACACTTGAGAATCGAACGCATGCTAAATGCTGCTCATCTTCCGTCTGTGCCCGCCTAAGAACTTAATTGCAAAAATAGTCTTTGGTGTTTCTCCGAGGACTCTATTTTTAGCAGTTCTGTGTGCTTTAATCAGAAACCAAGTGAGGAATTTCACAAGCAATCGTAGTAAAGCAAAGTTCAGGAGACGAAGAGATTCTTTGCTTCGGTAAGTCATTCATAGAATAAAAAACGGAATATGCCATGCCCGCCCGCACATGTAATTAAGTAATTAAACAATTCTACGCACAAAAAACCCCCCCGAACAAAAGTAACAATCAGCACTAAACCAACAAAAACAAATTGCATTTGGAATCGCTGAAAGTGATGATGATCATGTGTTGTTTTGTTGTATTGAATTCGGTTTTGTGTTTGCTCGCCTCATTTTTGTTGTTTTTGCCTCCTCCCTCGGATATTTTGCTTTAGCACGATCGCGCACTGATCGTAAATGCTTGATTTGATTGTTTATATACGAAAATATGCATACTACACCAGAGGCACTCGATGTGGGTAAGTGAGTCCACTACAAATCCCGTCAACTAAGCCCCGCACGAAAGAAGCTGCTGAGTAGTAACAGGTTCTCTGGATCGTCGTCACAGCACATTTGAGTGGAATGCTTTTGTTGAATTCATTATTACTACTATTTATTTCGAAAAAGGGATGTATTTCACGACTTTAAATTCCAGCCAATATAAAGAAATGTCTGGCTGAAGATGATATCGAACATATAGTCAGAAGCTTGCAGCGCAGTGACCCTATGAAGTTTATATTTCTTATTTGAAATTTGTTACAAAAAAGTCGACCATATCATTTGATAGAACAATTAGCTGCTTTGCATTTGCAAAATATGTTGTAATAAATTTATTATAAACATAGGAATAATACTTTTGGAAATTAGTAATTATCTATGTATTTTCTTTTAAAATCCCGTCCCCTTTCAAGGCATATTCTTTGGTATAATAAAACATATACATACATATAATGTTTATAACTATTATATTTTGAAGTTAATTTTTTAAAGAATTTAAACAATTAAAATATATATTTTTAAATGTTTTTATTTAAAATGAGTTTTCATTGCCTTGCGTAAAAAATCAAGATTAATTATAAAAAGTTCACTTTCAAAACTTTTAAGGACCTTTAATTTGCACAAACTGAAAAAGATTTCTTGATTTTTCGTATAGCCACCTAAGCGAAAAAAATAAGCAAAACAATAAAATGGTAAATAAAGCATAGAATTATTTAGGCTATGCGTCAGTCTGGAGTCGAATTTGAGCGATGTTCTCAACGTAAATTTAATGTTCTCCATAAATTTTCTGCTGCTTTGCCATTATTTTGTTTAGATTTTGGATCATTCAAAGCTGAGCTTGTGACTCAGGTTCCAAATGGAATACTGTCGTGTGGTCTAACCCTATTTACTCTCACTGGGTGCTGATATAGCCATTAGAGCTATCTGCCGCCACCGATCCTCCGCAGCCATTTGGCAAGTGTTTCTCGCCTCGTGGCGTCTTGAGGTAACCTTAAATCAATCAATGATGCAGCGCACTCGCACCGATAACAGCGGCCCACAAAGAGCCGAACGAAAACAAATGGGCAATTGCAATTGCTCGATCTTCGGCGGGAGGATGGGGCGATGAGCAGGGGGATAGTGTCTTTTTTTCACAGTGTCTTTTGGCATTTTCAACTGTTAGATAACACCCCCGAGCACACGATTATCGACCTGCAAACGGGTGCGAATTCCCGTATTATTCTCCATTGAACGACACTCACCTTGATGAGACTCTTGGGCGCAGGGTCCGCCTGCGGGCGCTTGATGTTCAGAAACGAGTGCCGCACATCCGGGCACTTCTCGAACATGAGCACGCGCTCGGCCACGGAGCCGCGGGTGAGGAGGTTAACTGGAAGTAGACGGAACGGAACGCCTGGAGTGTGGGCACGTTTAGAATGGGTGGGATTCGGTTATATTACTCTTGTCCTGGCCATTGGCGAGGGCCGCCCGCGCCCCGCTCGTCGGTTTGACTTTATTCAACGTTGGCATCGTTGTGCTGCCCGATGTTGCTGGCGTTGCATCCATCGATGTTGCTGATGTTGCTGACGCTGCTGCTACTGGTGTCGATGTTGCTGATGCTGCTGCTGCGTTGGCAGCCGTGTGGCCGGCGTTATCAGTGGCGCTGCGACTCGTGGACTTGCGTGTGGCTACAACCGCTGCTGAGGCTGCAGTTGCTCCTGCTGCCGCTGCCGTTGGCTTCTCTTTGGTTGCCGGCTTGCCTTCGGCACTGTTTTCTTTGGTTTTGCTTGACTTGCGACTTGTGGTCGCTGGCTCGTTGCCTTTATCACTCACTGCGATGCTGTTGCTGCTGTTGGCTACAGCCGCCGCTCTTATGGCGGGCGCATCCACCACGTCTATGCTAACAGCCACCGGTCCGCTCGCACTCCTGCTGCCGTTGACGGCGGCCTTGCTCTGCTTCTTGGTGGGCTGCTCAGAAGATGCTAACTTGTGGCTGCTGCTGCTTAGGGAATTGCTGCTGTTGGTGGCGGCGACCTTGCTGCTCTGGCGCTTCTTGGCCGTGGCCGTCGTCGCCGGTGAGTCCTTCTGCTGCTGGATCAGCTCGCTGATCTTGAGCAGGTTGTGCGTCTGCTGCTGCGAGAGATTGTTCACGTCCAGGTGCAGGTTAATGTCGTAGTTTAGGTTGACATCGGGCAAGGCTTTGCTGACGGAGACGGCGGCCACTTTCTTAGGTGACTGGAGGGATGGTTCCGGAACGGATGTGTAGCTGGAGGTCGCAGCGGAAGATGCCTTCTTCACCTTGCCATTGGATGTGATCTCGGACTTCTTCAAGCTATTGGTCTTGCCTCGCTGCTCCTTGTCCTTGTTCACGAAGCTGGTGACCATCTTCTTGAGGCCCTCGGTGTCCGCCGTGGGAGAGGCCACATCGGACAAGTCTCCGGCGCCTCCGGCATTTGTGTACAGCTGCAGCAGTTCCGGGGGTGGTATTCCCCGGCTCTTCCACGTGTGATAAATGGCGTCCGCGTGCTCGTTGATCTTCTTGGACAGCTCCGCGATCTCCGCATTAGAATCGATGTCGGAGACGGCGGTGGGTGCACTGGAGCCAGGTGACTTGGGGGACGACTTGGGACTGGCGCCCGCTGCAGAAGCCGCTGGCTTACGGGTAGTGGTAGTCGTCTTAATAGCACTCGTCACCGCCACGGAACTGATCACGTTGCCCGCCGATCCGCTGCTCAGCTTCTTGGTCTTGGTGGTCGTGGTTGTTGTGGTGGTGCTTGAATTTGCCTGCATTTTATTTTAGTATATTGAACGCTTAGTGTGTGTGTGACTACTAAGTTGTCGCGTCTCTCTCTGAGTCGTTTTCGGAAATCACATCTTCACTGCTCACATTTTCATTTCAATAATTTATTGAAATCTTAATTTGTTCTGTATTTAATTTGCTTTGTTGCGTTGCGCTCGAGATTCACATGCGTTTCATTCACTTTTCACATTTTCAGCGTTTTCAACTTTTCTTCGTAGAGACTGCGTATGGCGAAATCTATTTATATAAAGGAAAATACCAAAATTTCCTATTTCGTTTATTTCAGACGCCGCCGAATCCGAAACATACACACAGACACACGCACCCCACGAAAGTATACGCGGATACGGGTTCGGGACCAGGCGTAGCATCAGCGGAATATCGAGCAGATACTCTCCTCCGTACGTAAGACGCGTACACACGGCGGGCACAGTGGTTGCAGGTCAATGTGTATTGAAGACTTAGTGACAGCTGTCGAGAACAATTATCATATCGTTGGATTAATTAAAGGTCTCACACCTTTAGCTCTAAAAACGTGAAAAATTATCTCTTCACGTTGAGTCATCTCTGAAATCCATCTGGGTTGGATTTGTGAACAAACAAATAATTAATCAATTGATGTAATTGAATCTAAGTGCATCCCACTGTGCCTGCGTAAGATAGGACAACGATGGTCGAAAGAATAAGAAACTAGGGATGTTTTAAAGTGTCTTTCCACGAGACCTTCCCAACTAGTTAGAAGTTTAGATTCTTATTTAAGAGTTTTTAGAGATTTGAGATTTTAATGTTGTTAGAATTAGTTGAATTATTTGTAATTTTATTTAAAAAAGGAACTGAGCATGATTTATCTGAAATACAGATTATAAACCTTGAGAAAAAGTTTATAGGCAAATTGGATGTTAATTTGATAAATAGCAGCGATAAACATTTAGGCAAACATCATTTTCTAAAGATACTGGCATGAGTAATCAAAGATGCTACGAATTTAATTGGCGCTGCTACCAGCTTGACCGCTGCTGCATCGTTGCCGTTGGGGCGGTGTTTTGTACTATTTCGCCGTTTTTACGTGGGGATGGGATGGAAGACGGAGACGGGAGATCGTGGATGCTGGGAAATGCCCGACGGGATGAGACCGGGAGCTGCGTTTGCGGCTGCGACTGCTGCTTCTTCAACTTTGTACTATTTATTCGAAAATAAATTTCGAAGTAGTTGCTGCACACACACAAACCCACCTAGTGCACTTTACATATGCCGCGGGGTGTGTGTCTGCATGTGGCTATGGTGCTGCGTATGACGTATGTACATATGTATATGTAGTTCTGATATTTGTCCGCCTTTATTAATGTTTTAATTGCATTTAGGCCCGGAGGCGCGCGTGCTGACGACAACGGCGTGCCGAGACACCGAGAGATTCCGTCATTAATTAATTAACCAACCCGTGCCGAGCAGAGGTTAATCGGCATTTTCGCGGCACGACACTTTTCCCCTTTTGTTTTTGGGTGATTTTTGCAATGACGATGATGACCGAACAGGAAAACACACGCGGCGGCCGTCCCGTTGGATATTTTGGAAAACTCTGGCAAGCTTCCGCTTGGCAAGTCTAAAATTAACAGCAAACAGATCAGAACGGAGCGGAGCAGCCCTCGAAAATCGGAGATCCGAAGGCGGAATTCGTATATCTGAGCGGATAGCGGTGCACGCGCTGCTACTAAGGTCCGTGTTGTTACTGTAAATCTTCAGCCGCTGAAAATAACATCAGCCTCCGAATCGGCCGTACTGAGAGCGAACGAGAGAGCGAACGGATGAGTGAGTGAGAGTGCTGCCGCTGGTGCGAGGTGATCTCAGCTGTTGCTGCTGCTGCTGCAACTACGCTAATGACACTCGCAGCCACCAAGAACGAGCGCTCCCACACACTCGCGACCTGCGATCAGTGATGCCGTCATACGTATTTGGGGACTATTTAGCAATTACGCTGGACTAGACCGGCTAGAAAAAGCTTTTAAGACCAGGTACTTTCTAAGATCAAGGATATACATATGTATGTATGTATGTATGTATATGGAATAGTTTAGTGTGAAAATAAAGGAAATCAAAGGAACCCTGCAGTACCATTCATCAACAATTCATCAGTAATTCATCAACGCATATGGCAGTGCATTGATGAATAGTTGATGATAGCCGATACAAATTACTGATGAATTTTCCACGGGCATGTCCTAGGCTGACTTACTGATGAATTTAGACCTTTTTGTCATTATCTGTTCATTAGTAACTTTTAATCATTCTTTCATCAAACTTTTTTATAAAGAGAGAAAAATGAGAGCGCGAGAGAAAAGTTTACCTCGGCTGTTGATGAATCGTTGATGACAGTGGCCTATTGATGAATCGTTTCACATAAAGTAGTGGCTCTGTAAGTTCACGGTACTCATTACGTTAAACTTTTTGAGAGATGAGAATTAATATTACTTCATAGTAAATGCATTCGTCCTGTTTTCGAAATAATTAAAAATTGCCATCTAATGGCGAGGGTGCCAGCACTATCCAATTGAGTGAGAGAGCGATGCGCTCATTACTTTTGGCGTTCTTTGAGCAGCTGCTCCGCTCTGCACGTTCTCTCACTTACCCCCACACGACGGCGCTGCGCCAGAAGCAGCGACGCCGGCAGAACACTTGCCGTCGTTTACCCACTCACACAAGCGAGCGCCGATCCATTGTCGAACATAGAAAATACAAAAATCAAATCATAGGTGTTTGTTAATTATACACTGTGCCCTGGAGGCTGGGAGTCATGGTTCACATGGCAGCTTTGACAAAGCGTGCGAATTGGAAAGAAAGAAATGGCTAGCTATGTAGATGTTATTCATAGGCACAGTTTGAATATTACGAAGAGAGATTTTTAAAACAACGAATACTAAATAAAGAGTGTGGCTTAACATCCCCTAGTATTTTCTGTTAATTTATAGACATTTATTTGCATTTAAGGTTCAAAAATATGTTTTTTTAACACTTAACTTCTCAACTTTCATTAGATAGACTTTCAGCATCCGTTCTTAAATAAATAATTAAAAGTAAGCATATAATAATATATAATTGTACTTCCAGTTTTTAAACATTTTTGGAGAAGACTAAAATGGATCCAAAGTGATTGCGCTAGCACCTGTAGGGCATTCAAACCGTCACCCAAAATCTCTCGTTCTTCTCCAGTTTCAGTTTTGTCTGCCTCATTGAACAGGAAAACAACAACAGCTCCGGATCGAAGCGTTTATCTCGCTTATTTGCTAATGCTAAATGATTGTCTTGTGCTTCTCCTTCATCCTCCTCGCAATGTTTGTTGCAGTCAGACGTCGCTTATTTGCTGTTTTCTTCGATTTTATTTGTTGCTGTATCCATTTTGTAGGTTTTCAATGTTTATGTTATTTAGCAGGTGGGCGGGTGACTTTTCGTTTTGTCTAAAGAAACCCGAATACGTGGAATAAATTCAAATGCGATTTATGTTTCGAATACTTTTTTTTTTTGTTCAACAATTTCACACGCAAAGCCCACACACCCACACAACAGACATATAGGAACCGCAAGTGCGGCTAACGATGACGCCGATAGCGACCATAATGATCATAATGACGACGATGATCTGAGCCCAGCTTCCGGTTTTGAGCTTTAGCATTTTTTAGGTACTTTGCCATCTAACTTTATATATTTATTAGCAGCTTTTTTTTTTGTATTGTTTTGCGGTGTATATGTAATTGATTTAAACCGAAAGATCTGCCAAGCCTAACATGTGTCGGCTGTCACATGGAGTGACAGTTATTTCGTTTAAGTTCCATATTTGGCTGAGCATTAAGCGTAACATCCCGGCCAGCTGGATTAGCCTAAAACTTGACCCAATTCAGCCGAACGTGTTGAGCGGTCGCACGAAGCGAACAAAAGGCTTTTATGCCAAAGTGGGATTGACAAAAAATAAATGCAAGCAGCCCACACACAACAAAATAAAGGCAAAAGTGCTCTTAAGCCGAATGTTACGAACATATAATACCTGGCAGTGGGTTCTTGGGTGTCTTTTCTGATTTTATGCACCTATTTTTGCTCTTTTAAATATCTATTTATTATAAGAAGATTTCTCTTTAGATAATATTGCAATAATAAATATTTTGTTTTTTCTTTAGACTTTTTTAAGAAAATGTTGTTAAATATAAGAACCAGGTATATGTTCATATGTAAGGGAAAAATCTCACTGTTTCCTGAGTAATCACGAATACACCCAAAATCCCACATGGGTGGAAAAATCGTTTGGACTTGACAATTGAGGTGCGAATAGATCTATCGCTTCAGCCAAATCTATAAGCAGCTTAAAGCTTCTCCAAGCGAATTCATTTTTGGTCATTTAAGAGATTATTTAATGGCTTGTGAGACAGTCAAGGGTTTAAAGTCAAGCTATCACCATCATTCCTCCATCTACACGCACACACTGCGTATACTTAATTGCGCATACGCACTGTGGCGCACCTTGGCAGTCTTTCTGCTGCTTTGCTTTTCTTTGCTTGACCATTGTATTAATAATGATATTGAACGTTGACACATTAAATTTGCGACTTTCCCCCTTTCGTCACAATGTCAGGCAAAACTAAAGCTCGGCCAGATTCGTTCTCGGAAGCCTTTGAAATGTGGCATCGGTACGAACTTAACTATTGACATTGGCCCGTTGCGATAGCCACTCTTGTGCGCTTTTGTTATGGTTATTATGGTTATAAGCCAAAGCCGTCCGTCGACACTTTCCTCCGCACGCTTTCCACTAGTTTGCATTATCTTTTTTTGAATATTTTTGGCTAATTGAATTTGAACTGCAGAGGCTCTGTGTTGACGACAGAAACTATAAAAACCAGGTTCCGAAATGCAGGCGATGCAGGTTTCCAACGACCAATCGCCGCGAATAGTCCGCCCCAGTGAAATATTCAGAACTCAGGCATCCTTTATGTAAAAAGTGTTTGAAATATTATTAGTGAATTTGCAGCTTTTTATGTAGAAAGTGTGATATAGGCGGGATATAGTGACGCAGCCAGAAACCTAAAACACAATGGAGAGGTACGGCCTGATGATCGATAGATCCGCTGGGAGTAATTCATTTTAAAATTTGGCATTTTTGGTCCGGTGTTGCAGCTTTGCAGTAGCAGCCGCGCAACTGGGGCCACACTTTGCCCCCCTGTCCAATGGCTCGGTGGTGGACAAGGTCACCCCCGATATGGCCCACCTCATCAGCCCGTACTGGAACCAGTTCCCCGCCATGGACCCCATCTGGGCCAAGATCCTCACAGCCTACATGATCATGATCGGCATGATTTCCTGGTGCGGAAATGGCGTGGTGATCTACATATTCGCCACCACCAAGTCGTTGCGCACGCCCGCTAACCTGCTGGTCATCAATCTGGCCATCTCCGACTTCGGCATCATGATCACCAATACACCCATGATGGGCATCAATCTGTACTTCGAGACTTGGGTGCTCGGCCCAATGATGTGCGACATCTATGCCGGACTGGGCTCGGCCTTCGGCTGCAGCTCTATCTGGTCCATGTGCATGATCTCGCTGGACCGCTATCAAGTGATTGTCAAGGGCATGGCCGGCAGGCCGATGACCATACCGTTGGCCCTGGGCAAAATAGCCTACATCTGGTTCATGTCGAGCATTTGGTGCCTGGCGCCCGCCTTCGGCTGGAGTAGGTGAGTGTTCTCTAATAGGGTTATAGGTTTATATATCAAAGAATTTCTAAAACAAACAAGATCCCATATATAATATGGTGGAAGGAGTACAAGAAACTAATGTATTTCACAACGGCTTAATAACAACAAAAAGATAACATAATAATTATTTTATTATTAATAAAACTTTGAGGAAAAGAAAATAATCGATTTATATTATTTCTTAACCATATATCCTTATTTATTTCTCAGGTACGTGCCGGAGGGTAATCTAACATCGTGCGGTATTGACTACTTGGAACGCGATTGGAATCCCCGCTCATACCTGATCTTCTACTCAATCTTCGTCTACTATATTCCGCTGTTCCTGATCTGCTACTCCTACTGGTTTATCATTGCTGTAAGTGGCCATGGGTTGCCTACTCGAATGAAATTATTCATCCCTCACTTCCCTCTCCCTTAGGCTGTATCCGCCCACGAGAAGGCCATGCGCGAGCAGGCCAAGAAGATGAATGTCAAGTCCCTCCGCTCCTCTGAGGATGCCGAGAAGAGCGCTGAGGGCAAGCTGGCCAAGGTCGCCCTGGTCACCATCACCCTGTGGTTCATGGCGTGGACTCCATATCTGGTCATCAACTGCATGGGCCTGTTCAAGTTCGAGGGTCTCACACCCCTGAACACCATCTGGGGAGCTTGCTTCGCCAAGTCGGCTGCCTGCTACAACCCCATTGTATATGGCATCAGGTGGGTGTTTATCTTTAACTCATCTATTCCACCAGTCCATGACAAATTCCTTTCTTCCATGCTTCCATGTAGCCATCCTAAATACCGCTTGGCCCTCAAGGAGAAGTGCCCTTGCTGCGTGTTCGGCAAAGTCGACGATGGCAAGTCCAGCGATGCCCAGTCTCAGGCCACCGCCAGCGAGGCCGAGTCCAAGGCATAAATCCTTTGGCGCAACAACCAGAACAGCAACAACAACATCTAACTACTTACAACAGCAACAACAACAGCAACAAAAACAACAACAACAACAGCAAGAACAACTGCAGCAACAGAACGAAACGCTTTCGAATAACATCAAAAACAACAATAAAAATGAACAAAAAATTATGCAAATTTCTTACATAACAAAAATCAATGTAAACTCAATAATTAAAACTTCTGCAATGTCAGTTAAAGACAACAAAAGCTTAACAAAAAAAAAAACAAAATAAATGCAAACGAACTAGAAAAGTTACTCGAAATGTTTCTTCTCTTGCCATTTTGGGAGTTGATGAGTTGAAAAAATACCCTTTTAACCTCATCTTATATCTATGTAAGATAAACAACTGATAAAATCCATTTGCTTATACCATTCTTAGTTAGTTCTTGTAAAGCACTTCACAATATATTTTCTGTTTCAGTTTTTGTTTCATTTTTAAATTAAAGGCACTTAAATTCCATTTTGTTTGATAAATGAACATGCAATGGCAAAACGTTCGGCAGCGGTCCCATGACTTGTCCAGCCTTGTTGGACCAGCCGTAAGTCAGCCTAACCGAAAAGCTTCACCCCAGGGTGGCTGGGAATCTCACTGAGCCGCACAGCTGTTAGTAGCACATGGACAACATTAATTACAACAATTAATCCGCATCAGTAGTATTTGTTAAGGCACAACTATCCATCGGGACTCTAGACTCGAGCCAGCGGTCACTCGCTACAAGAATCGTATTCGCTCTCGCTCTTTTTGATCTTCGTTTTGATGCCTGGCGTTCCAGGGGTCGTCGTTGTGGGTGATGGTAACGTATTATTGTTGTCGATCAGCGCCAGCGAGCAGTTGCCCCCGATGGGCTTGTGGTAAGTGCTGGCCGGACTGTCCACGCAATCGGATGAGGTGCAGGCCCGTTCGTGTATTATGAGTTTCCACAGGCGCACTTCGATGCCAACGCTGCAAGTATATGTTTAAAATGGATGTCTGTGCACATCTACAAGTATTTATCGCACCGCAGTCCCAGCCTCATGAGGTCCAGCTTCTCCATGTTGTAGATGAAATCCTCAAACGTAAAACCTTCATTTAGGATGAGCGTCTTTGAGAACTCGTCTATGTCCTGCTGGGTCAGCCACTGCTCCAACTGCTCGTCTACCTCGTGGAGACCAAAGTGGTGCTTGTTTAGCTGCTGCCTTCGTGGATTGCCCGCTGAAGGCGGACGGACGCCGGACATTCCGCCCACACTGGGACTCATTCTATGGCACTTCTTGTTAAACCCGTTGATGGTGCGCCTGAGTTAGGAAAATATAATGCTGGTTGGAAGTCTTAAAGACTTATTATATGTCCTACTAACCTTAACCTTTTCCTCCCGCCCATGTATATGTGTGCCAGCTCTTGGCTAATGTTGTGCAGAGCCCTCATGCTCTGGCGTTGCTGCTCGATTAGTTGACGCTGCAGTTTTTGCTGATGATCCCGTATGTCCCTCAGAATGCGGACACACTCAACCGAAGTACTTAGAGCGTCGCCTCCGGACTCTGCTGGCATTAAACCGACACCTCCTCCTGTGCTACTCGTGGGCAGCACCTTCTCCAGGCTCTGATGCTGCTTTTCCTGGCTGTCTGTGGAGCCTTGTTGCATTAAGCTGGTGTGCACGCTTTCGTCATCGTTGCCAGACAGATCTTTGTCCGCCAGATTGGCGCCCAGTTCAGGAGAGAAAATAGTAACCGCCGCCTGGACGGCCCTCTTCACGAGATTATCCAGGGCAAACATCCAGTGAGGTTTGATGCAATGAAAACGCAGGACACAGACCACCGCGTCCTGGAAGGAGTACAGCGCCAGATGAAGGTGGTCTAAGGCAACGGCGTCGTTGTTTAACTTCTTCTTCAGCTCGTTGATTGTTGCCTCCAAGTGCTTCTCGTTCTCGTTCATGATGTAGTCACGCAGGCCCCGGATAAGCACTTCGAGGTCACTTTTTCGAATAGCAATCGAATTCTGATCCGCGTCCACCTTCTTGAGCCAAATGTCGCAGATCTTGGATTCATCGAGCGCCAGAACCTTGGACAGAGTTGTCCTGCGCTGTGAATCCTTCTTCAGGCGATAGAACCCGTCAGTCTCACTCGTTTCACTGATACTCGTTCGCAGGGATGGGGTTGTTGGCTCGATCTCGGGCGAGAGCAGAAAGCCAGAGGAGTTGCGTCTCTCCAGCAGGAACTGGTTGCTGGGCAGCTCGTCAATGTCCACTGAGGACGTGTGAGTAATGCTAAAATTGGAAACGAAAGTCTAATTGAATATCAATATTTATTGGGAATGGGTTGCATGCTGCCCTCTTGACTTTCAAACTGCGCCCTTGGCTTATCACTAAAAAGGGATTTGTAACACAAATCAATCTATATACGAACGATAATTACACGCGATTATAATATATATATATAAATTATACCGAGTATAAGAACTTACTCTAATTCCGGCGTTGTGGGGGTATTGCAAGTGGTGTTGTAACTTAGCGGCGGTGTGGTCTTGTGGACTAAACGATCGGCAGGCACAGAAATGCTGCGTCCAAACTCAGTGTTGATAGGAAGAACCGGGCGCAACTTTCGTTGTTTACTGAATATACATATAGCAAAATACATATAAAGAGTGGTCACAAGGGGGAAGGCATCAGAAACTTACTCGGCAAGAAAAGGATCGTCGAGAAGCTGCGAGGCGGAGGGACGGTCTAGCACACTGATGGCAAAGCAGCGAAGGATGAAGTTCTTGGCGTCGGCTGATAGCTCCTCGGGTATGTTGGGGTGCTTCTTGTAGTAGCCCACCTTGAACATTGCCGCCTGGGCACAGCCCAATTCAATGAACGGCGGCTTTCCGGTGGCCATCTCCACATTGGTGCAGCCAAAAGACCATATGTCGGCGGCAGGCCCATAGCCTCGCACGCCCTGATCGATGACCTCCGGTGCCATGTACTGCAGAGTACCTGTGAACGTTTCCGTCATGGGATTGATGCGGGCCAGCCGCTTGGAGGTGCCAAAGTCGGAGATCTTGACAACGCCACTATACGTATTAACCAGCACGTTATCGCCCTTGATGTCGCGATGGACGATGTCCTGCTCGTGCAGATACTTGAGCCCCTCGAGGATCTGCTTGGAGTAGAAGGCCATGGTGGACTCGTTATCCTTGAGCGGACCCCACTTGGTCTCCAGCAGGTCGGACAGCGAGCCTCCCGGCACCTGCTCCATGAAGATCTTGAAGAAGCCGTCCTCTGATCGCGAGCCCAAGTACCGAACGATGTTTCGATGCCGCAACTGCGAGTGCAGCTTGATCTCTTCGTGCAGTGGCTGTACGTCTTGGGAGTTCTTCTCCGGGACTTCCTTTATGGCAATTCGCACCTGGGTCTGCCTGTCGCGGGCGGCGTACACGGTTCCGTACGTGCCCTTGCCCAGCACCATCTTTCGGTTCTGATCATCGTAGTCGTACTCGTACTGCCATTGAAAACTTAAGGTTAAACCTTTTTCTTATATTTATTAGGTAATCTTCTATTACCCACCTCGATTTGCGCCTCATCGTTGCTGAGATTGACGAATACCACCTGATCGGCGGTCATCTCCAGGATCAGGTCGAAGAACTTCTGCCGGCACTCGGTCGAGGGAAAGTATATTTGAAAGTCGTCCGAGTTGTGATGCACATACAGGTAGGCGCAGCGATCGTCTCGCTTGTACAGACTCACGGACTTGATCTTTGATGCCACGAACAGGAAGTCATGCAGCCTCTTGCAAGCGTTTTTTGTGTGGGCCAAGCAGATGTTTACGATCTGTATGGATTTCTCATCGGCATCCATGTTTATCGTTACGTAACTGGGCATATAGATTTTCTGTGGCTCGAGAATCTGTCGATTAAGAATATGTACGTCAAGAAAAAATTCAAATGAAAATCACAGATAGATATTTACCAGTATGGGGAACCGAATGCTGTTCTTCACGTCTTCCGTATTGGTAGCCTCGAGGAAGAAATCCATCCAGAACTGAAAGACCTGCTCTTCAATGGCGGGCAGACGCTCCTCGGGTTGCTTGCGGAACCGGTGAATAAGCGAAATGTTGCCGATGGTGGACTTGAGGTACCAGTTGGGCGGCTTCAACTTGAACATGCACTCGGCCGCCTGAATCGCCTTGGCATAATCCTTAGCCAGGACAGAGATCTCAAAGAAGGTGGCCACGTCCCAATACTCGCTCAGCGAAGACAAACTCCCCTTCTTGCCGATCAGATTGTTCAGGGTCATGCCAATGTGCTGCAGCTCCTCGGTGTTGCTGAATTCCTTTCCCTCGATCACCAGCAGAGTGGCCAGGTTAATGCCCGCATACTCGTTCGGCTGCACCTCGAAGCTCTGGCGGTACCACTTGATGGCCTGCGCCAGACTAGTGGCGTCTGTGTAGTCGGACTCCACAAAGATGTCTTTGTAGATACGCCCGCACAGGCAGAGCATGTCAGGGAAATGGTTCTCCTTCTTTTCCAGGGCTTTAAGCGAGGATTCGAGCGCCTTCTCCCTGTCGCCTTTCCGATTCCGCCGGTTCAGGGCAAAGGCGTACAGAAAACTCATGTTACCCGTCTCAACATATTTGCGGGTGTTTGGGATGTTCTTTAGGTCGTTGACCAGCCGCACCATAGCATCGTAGTCTTGGACATCCCTCAGAGAACACATAAAGCTGTGCACCACTTCCCCGGAAAGGACATGAGGATCATCCAGTCGCTTTCGCATTTCGTGGAGGATGCTCTGCAGCTTAGCAGCATTGGTGGCATAAGTATCCCTCGCCGTTCGCATGTCGCTGAGAAATTTCTCGCGCATATGTGCTCTGTGGAAATTTGACAAGTATATATAATACGTTAATTTTGCAGGGTTTTCCGAAAGATAGATTATATATGTCATTGGATGACCTAGTGGATAGCTGGGACATGGGAAATACACTCACTTTGATTGGATCTCCACATCCTGCAGCTTTCGCTTGAGACGCCACTGCAATGTTGGCACTCGTCCCTCGGCCAAGGGCTCCTTGTTGTTGTTGAAAAGGTTGGTCAGATGGCAGGAATTGCTCTCCGCATTCAATTTGTAGCTGAGAAAAAAGTAGTTGGCACAGGAGAGCTGCAATGGAGAGGAGGGGTGCAGCATTTAAGTAATGTGTGTTCATTTTTATGGACGCCACTGTAAATGCAGTCCCACACTGCGTTGGCGTGTGTCGGCGTAATTGTGTGTGTGCGTGCCTCTTTGAGTGTTTGCGTAGGCGCGCTCGCATTTGTTTTTGTTATTGTTGGAGCCTTCGCTTTTGTTTTTTTATTGCCGCGGCCAAAACAAAAATAACGAAATCGGTTCGGCGGAAATAGAAAGATCAGCAGCGGCGGCAGCAACAGCAGGGAGTCACGACTTGGCTGCCGTTTCAGGGTAAGCGCAAACACACACCTAGCTGGGCATTTATCTTATCGGAAACCGAACCGATCACGCCTTAAGATGTTTGCGGATCTCCCAGTCAGACGGCATCAGACGGACATTCCGAAACATGTAAATAACAGGGAAACACGCACCTTGAGACTGAGTGTCTGCTTGGACTCCACGTCGTTGTAGATTAGGATGTTCTCCTTCATCCCGAAGCTCTCCCGCACACCATAGTGGTAGGACAATGGGCGCTGCTGTGTAGGGATGCTCAGATCGATGACGGCCACATCGGCGTTGTAAAACGTCTCCAACACATTCGTCTCCCCAAAGTCGAGGCGCTCGAACTGCAACGGAAGAGTCGGGAGTTGGGGGAGTGATTCCAATTCAGGATTTCAGATCGCAGGCTACTGCCCCCGCACACCGATATATGGAATGGCAAAATTGTATAACCACCCTCGCACCTGGACCCGCTGAAAATTGGCACCCGCCGCCTGCACCGCCTGCTTGATCTCCTCCAGCGCACAGATGCGGTCCTCCAGATGATCGCCCACGGCGGTATCAATTACACACACCACATCCATTGCTATTCCGATCCAATTTGACTCGACCTGCCCCCGCAGCTATTCCTGGCACTTTGCTCACTTCGCACAGTTTTTGGACGGATTTCGGGCACGTAGCACAATTTCTGTTCGGTGAACGCGCGCACCTTAGTGGTAAACAGTTTCATTACCACATACTTGATGCAATTGCATCGCGATAATTGCCGCGCAACGTAAAATTATATCAATAAATAAGAAAATCTAGAAATGTAATGCTTTGGACATATCGCAGTGTGGCCAGGGTTAAGATTAGTTAAAATACAACTGCGAAAAATATACTAAATCAAACGAAATACCGAAAATAAAGGAGATGAATTGAAAAAAAAAATTGTATATTGGACCGTTAGAATTTAGGAATATTGGATATTTGAAATCAACAATAATTAGATCAAATATTTAAATATTTATTTCTTAATAATCTATAAATTCATATTAAATTTCATTTTAATTTAATTTTAAAATACACCAAAAAACAAACACAAGATTTTTAATAATAATTTCAAGCCAATTTTTCTTTTCACACTCATTTAAAATCAGAACAATATAGTTAAAAAATTTGTTTACAATCGTAAAAATTATTTCTTTCGAAAAGATTTTCATTGATGCATCAACTTTTTGCTTAATTTTAGGTAAAAAATCGTTTCTTAATTAGCATACTCCTTGAGAATGGAGCCTGCGATGACCAACCTCTGAATCTCCGAGGTGCCCTCGTAGATCTCTGTGATTCGGGAGTCTCGGTAATGCCTTTCGGCGGCCATATCCGTCACGTAGCCCATTCCGCCCAAAATCTGGATGCACTGGTGCGAACACATTGTGGCAGCTTCGGAGGCAGCCAATTTAGCCATTGCGGCCTCCTTGGTGTATGGTTGCTTGTTGTCCTTTAACCAGGCAGCGCGCCACGTAAGTAGACGTGCAGACTCCATAGCCAGCGACATGTCAGCAATTTTTTGCTGGATTGATTGCAGCTTAGAGATGGGCTTCCCAAATGCCTGTCGCTTCTGTGCGTAGTCCACGGCGAGTTCCAGGGCCGCCTGACCAATGCCAAGAGCTTGTCCAGCGATTCCTATGCGTCCTGCGTCTAAAGTCTGCATGGCAATCTTAAAACCGAACCCAGGCTCGCCCAGCATGTTCTCCTTGGGCACCGCGCAATCCTCGAATATAAGCTGACAGGTAGAAGATCCTCGGATGCCTAGCTTATCCTCTTTCTTGCCCAGCGAAAAGCCTTTAGTACCCTTCGGAACTATGAAAGCGGAAATGCCCTTGTGCTTGAGCTGCTTATTGGTGGTAGCGAATACAATGGCTGCCTCAGCCTCGAAGGCGTTGGTAATCCACGCCTTAGTTCCATTCAGTAAAAAGTGGTCACCTTTGTCGGTGGCTATAGTGGATGCAGCTCCAGCATCGGAGCCATTTCCAGGCTCCGACAGAGCAAAGCAACCCACGCGCTCGCCGGTTGTGAAGGGTGTAATGTAGGCTTTCTTCTGGGCGTCGTTTCCAAATGATAGCAGTGGTCCCAGGTACAGGGAGTTATTCACCGACATGATAACGCCAGCGGAGGCACAACCGCGAGAGATCTCCTCCATGGCAATGGCATAGGCCACATAATCCAGACCAGTTCCACCTGTTGAGGAGGAGTACAATTATAAATGGACAGAATTGGTGGCATAAATCTTCATTACCCAGCTCCTCGGGTATTGCCACTGCCATTACGCCCAACTCTCCCATCTGTCGTATTTGCTTCTCCGGATACAGATGTTCCCGATCGAACTTTGCTGCATTTCCACTCAGCTCACAGTTGGCAAAGTCCCGACAGGTCTTCTGGAGCATCTGATGGGTGTCCGGCAGTGCCGAAAGGGATGCTATCTGACGTACATTTAACGATCTGCGGGCTGAATAGAACTCCAATATCAGTACAAGGATCTTGCATATAAATATTACTAGGTGGCTGTGGGGATCAAAGTCCACTGGTGACCATGTCTTACCAATATTTAGCGAGCGGGTGAGCACGGACTGCATGGCTAAGGCGGATTGGCTACTACTTAATTTGTTAAGACAGATTGCATAAAAACAAGAACGGAGTGTAAAAAATAATTCGCGAATTAAAAGAATATTAAAGGTGTATAATGTGGCCAGAGCTGGACACCGGCTGTGTAACAAGTGGTATATACAAATTGAATTATTAAGGGCACTCGTGAATTTAAAAATGTACTTTTGCTAAACATTTTCTCTTAAATATATTCCTTAACAAATCCATCTTCTTATTAAGTAATTGCAGAATATTGTTTAAGTAAATAATATTTTAATTTTTTTAGACGACGGCTTTGGCAATAAAATACCACTCGAAAATACTACATATTTGCTCATGTTCTTTTACCAAATACGGGCATACTACTGCACAGGCATCAACAATTGGATTGTTTTGGTTTCATTGCAGGCAGTAACCAAAATGTCGCAGGCTGATTCTCTTGATTTTAATTACAATAATGAAATGGAAAGTAAGTATTCAGAACGTCATAGAGTCATATTGAAAACATTTTTCATTTTAGTTATTGAGATTGAACCGTTCGTGGAAGAGGAGGAGGCACCGCCGTGGAAGATCAAACGGCTGATGTGCAATATCAACGGCTGCACATACAAAACGGACAGAAGGAGAGATATGCGTCGCCACAAACGTTCTATGAAACATTTGGGCTACGATTACTGTTCGGAGGACTCTGATTCAGAGATTGATCGGCCTCCATTTTCTTGTAAGCTTTGCAACTACACGACAGCCAAGAAGTTCTGTTTTGTTCGGCATGTCAGATCGGTGCGTCACATACGAAGGGAGCAGGCAGCAGAAGAGGTAGAAAAACAGGCGCAGGAGATGACAGGATCTCCGATGGAACCAGTGCTTTATACAGTAAAAGAGAAAGACAACGCGTTATGGACCTGCGTGCTCTGCGATTACAGCACCACCCAAAAATTACACATGGAACAGCACAACAAATCCCCTCAGCACATACAGAACATGCAGAGCGTAGCAGATGAAAGTGAGTTCATTGAGTTCGCGCCTCTGGAAGAGGATGAAGGAGTGGAGGGAGTCAACCAAGCGGCCCTCGAGACAACCCCACCCATGTCTCTGGAGATCGACAGGGAGCTCGACAACTACATCTCTATTGATGGAGGGACGTTCGAGTGCACAGCCTGTGAATACAAGACGGCCAGAAAATTCTGCTTCGTACGCCATGTGCAATCTCGGAAGCATCTAGCCAAGTTGCAGGAACTGGAGGAGGCAGACCCTATTGTCCACGCAAAGCTGGGCGATATCATTGAGTATGCGCCGGCGGAAGAAAAGATTTCTGATCAGGTTTTTTATCTGCCCACGGACGGTGATCCGGGGGAGTACGCTTACTACATAATCGCGAACAATGATTCTTGAAGCTTACAAAGCTTGATTTTTCGCTATATTTTATAGAGCTCAAGTTTTGTAAATCCTGTTAAAGTACTTAAGTGTTTAAACACAAAAAATACCTGAAGAACAGTTTTTTTTTTTCCTTAGAAATTAATTATCAATTTACTATAAGCCCACAGATGATGCTATTTAAGAGTTACAGCTAAGTAGTTTAATTAATTTAAAAGGACAATAATTACAAATAAATATTTTTGAAACAACGTGTCATTATAATACTGCAATAATTTTAAATAATACATAGTTATCTTTGCTCCACCACTTTGTAATCCGTAATCACGCAATAACACGTTCGTGCACGAATACTTTCTAGTGTGACTGTGTATCTGCCAAATTTGCCTTCTGACAGCCCGCTTGCATCTCTGCGCAGATTTGACGCGCACGCACTGAAACTTGTTTAACGTTTTTATGTTTTTCTCTGCACAAATTTGTTAAATTCAGCACAAAAATAGGAAAACGCGTTTTTATTTTATATCCGTTTGCCGAGTTTCGTGGTAGCCAGGCAGAGAGAGGCAGGAAGACACCCAGCACATGAACAAAGTATCGCAATAGGAGGCCTCATTTGTTGTCTTATTGATTTGCCGTCACTTTTCAAGTTTTTAGTTTTTCCTTCGCACTTTGTTTTCCACATCCGTCGCATCCGCAGCCTGCTGCGTCCGTTACCTGAAGGTAACAACAAATTGCAGTGCGTCCCGGGTAAATATAAACAATAAACAATAGAGCAGCTGAGGAGAGCGCTCCAAGTGATAACGGAGCGGAGCACCAGTAGCCCCAAGAGAGGAGGAGCAGCCGCTCTCCCGCTCTGAAAAAGCTGTCGTGCACTGGTGTGGGGGTGTTGTGGTTCCTGCTCGCATCGTTTATCTTCGATCTGCTCTCGCTCCCTCTCCGGCGATCTCTTGATTAGAGAGAGGGAAAGAGAGTAAGGTGCAGTCCCGGCGCCTATATAAGGCCCCCTCGCACCTGGCGATCGCCATTAACGCAAGAAGCTGCCGACTTATCCACGCAAGGTGGGAAGTTACCGTGAGTTATTGACTTGGAGGATTTTCTCATTACTAATTGTGCGGTGCCTCGAGTGGAAAAGTGAACTTTAGTACTTGTAATTTTCACGAAAAGATAAAAAGGATTCTACCAATTGACAAATTCTTTAAAACAAAAGTGAGATTATGATTATGAAATCTTCGTGTTCAAAGATAAATGATAAATAATTCTCTAACTTTCAAAGTTTAAAAATTTAAATAAAATATTTTAAAGCTTTTGAAAAGGAGTGACTTACAAACAAATTTTTTAACATGCATAACGCAATTTCAAAACTGCGGTCCAATCATTTTGTGCATCAATTTGATTTAAGACATATATGGGTCATGTTTACTACTTTGCTTTTATCGCGCCAAACGAAATCGAACCACTAATAAAAATAGTAAAAGAACAAAAGCACTAAGTCATCATGAGTCCACAATCTTTAGAATCGACCTCTTAACCGTGAACCCCATGTGGGGGATAGGAACCAATCGAACCACCTTGCTAATCTCGACTCTCTGATTAATAGCATTATTCTTTTTGTAGCATAACCGGCACCCCGGACACAGACCCGACCAATGTCCTAGGAAATCGATAGAGTTAGTACACACACACGAACAAAATGCAGTCAATGAAAGCAGATGAACTGCCGGAGAATCCGCGCGAGACGTCGAACATCTTCTCATCCCTGATGTTCTGGTAAGTGTCCATATACATATACATTTATAACAACTTTTTAACTCTTAATACCTATAATACCTTAACAACCCTTTAGCTTCGCCATGCCCACATTCTTTAAGGGACGCAAGAAGACCCTGGATGAGAACGATTTATATAGGGCCCTGCAAGAGCATAAGTCAGGTGAGTTTCAGATTGGACTTCCCCTCCATTGTTCCCCCAAAAAAGATCTGTGAGTAATTGCGCTTTAGTGCTAAAGTACCCGAAAGAGCAGACCTTTCGGCCGCCGTGCCTTGCATAAGAAGTGAGAGGGCGGGATATGGGGACAAAGATAATTTATGACTGTATCTGCTGGCCAGTCGATAATCAAATTAATTGAATTATTAAATGGAAATCGCTAAGCCAGTTCGTTCGATAAGTTCATTTAGTTCATTTAGTTTCAAGGAGTTTGCTCTTATCAGCACGTAAATGAGATTAAGCCATACGTGACGTCATGTGGCCATAGATTCAACGAGATGGAACGTGGGCGGCATTGGTGCAAATGACTAATAAGTGGGCCGGACGGACACGCTTTCCACCACGTCCTCGGGTGCAATGATCGAGTTTTGATTTCACTGCCCTTTGTCCAACGGTAAAGTGGGATCTGAAGATGGACATTAGTCGCGTGTGAAATTCCTGATACCCGAACAGTCTCGGTCACTTTCTTGCCGCCAGCGAGCTCTGGACTATGGGGTGTAATTTATATAATCAGTAAAGCGGCATATTTACCACACTATCTATAGCATTCAGACACTCCGCAAATGAAGTGTCCCGGAGACACTTCAAGGCGCCCGACCATTGCGATTAGATACGGCTTAGCATGCGCCCACCTTTGCAGACCGAAACGGCTTTCGGTTATTCCGTTTCTCCAAACCTCGAAGGATCTGGCGATTGTAGGGCTTTCCTCTTCTTCAAATGGGGAAGTGGCGATTAGATTTCCCGCATATCACTCATGTCTGGCTTATTGCTTTATGACATTACTCTTTCATTGAGATCTTGAAGCGGAACTATAATCCAGGCGATAAGATATCCCTTGGATACGCACATTCTGCACCATCATTCATTGAATTATGCGATTCACAGAGAGGGCGATGGCGCTGATATCCAATCTCTGTCACTTTTAGACCTTTGATTTCCACATTCAAATCTCTGACAACTCTGATATCTTTGACAGCGTCCGCTCGCCACAATTAATTGAATTTACTGCCGAATATAATTGATACCACTTTTCAACACCCCCGATATATACGCAATTAGCTATCTCAGGCTTATTTACTTATAAACTTATAATAAATGGGCACCTAGAGATACTGTATTGAGTGGATCGAGCTATTGGACTTATGCAATGCAAACAATAATAGCATAGCCATCATATCTGGACAAATATTTATATATGAGAGTCAACAATGGCAACTGAGGAGCTTAAGCTTTTGTTTCAATTCCTCCTAATCGGCGAGCTATCTAAGGCCTCAAGGCTTTAGTGCGGAAGTGCCGGAATCAATCGCCCCTGAAGGGAGGTAAGGGGAATCTCCTGGCAGATAAGATCGATTGGAGTAAATGCAGCTGGCAGCTGACCGGGATTTGCCTTTGTTGCCAGCCATAATTCACGGTCGAACCAAAGCACCTCCATTGACAATTCGCTGGATTTATGGCCCATGATTATGGCTGCAATGATATAGCAATTGATTTTAGTCCTCAATTACAGTAGCACAACCTTATATACATACATCAGAGCTTGCAAAATACATACATAGATGTTTGTTTGTGAACTTGACTGAATGACGATGATAAAGTTTTCCTTCTACTTAAAGCAAAACCCAAAATCTGAATTATTTAAGAAACTATAGAAGAGCTCTGTGGAATGCGCAAAAAAGCTTGACAAATAATATTCAAATATTCTTACCAAACCGATGACGATGTCACTTCTGTCATAAAACAGATAACAGTAATTATATGGCTTTAACGCAGAACCTTCAAACAAATCTTTATACCTCCCATTTAGGGGTTCCATAAAATGATAAGACGGAATTTCCCAGCCAATTGAAAAGATGACAAGATCAAAAATAAAACATGATATCTGTGTTTGTTTCCGAGCATATCTCGAACAGAGCGTAGATACACTTAACAAACCTGATGTAATAGATTATGAATAATATTTATTGTTCTGGGAAATGCATTATAATTCAACGCAAAAGAACGAATCTCTCTCCTTTGAGCGTTTGCACAATTGAACTCTATTCTTAGTTGTTTGTTTTGGAAGCATCTTCAAACGCATCTTGGCATCACCATATTTTCCCGTCGTCACAAATAATTTATCGCCTTCACTGGGGCTGGGTGCACTTTGTTGATATCTCAATCTCCACGCTTTCCAGATCACCTGGGCAGCAAGCTGAGCGCGGCGTGGGATAAGGAGGTGGAGAAAAAGCGTAAGAAGAAGAAGACCCCCAGCCTGCTGAAGGCCTCGATGAACGTGTTCGGCTGGCGCCTGGCAACTCTAGGCCTGGTTCTCTTTATCTTGGAGATCGGTTTCCGGTAAGCTGCTGCCTGGCCCCGCCCACTGGCAGATTTATGAATGATTTATTTATTTATTATCCCTGTTCCTCCAGAGTTACCCAGCCGCTGTTCCTGGGACGCCTGGTGGCCTACTATGCGGACACGGCCAACCAAGAGGGCGAAAACCAGACAAAGGCCTATCTCTACGCCCTGGGCGTGATCTTGACCAGCGCCTTCAACGTGCTTTTTATGCATCCCTACATGCTGGGCATGTTCCACGTCGGCATGAAGGCCAGAATTGCCATGACAAGTGAGTTGGAGTTGGAGCAGCGAATGGTTCTTTATTGTGACACATGAATAATGATCGCCCTGCAGGCATGATATATCGGAAGGCGCTGCGCTTGAGTCGAACGGCACTGGGCGACACCACCATCGGTCAGGTGGTCAATCTCATCTCGAACGATGTGGGCCGGCTGGATGTCTCCGTCATCCACATGAATTATTTATGGCTGGGTCCCGTGGAGATTGGCATTATCACATATCTCATGTACAGGGAGGTAGGTTATCTATCTACGCTGTTTGCCACAAACAAAGCTTCCTGAACTCGAGTCAAGTTGCTTGTTAAACAAGAAAACATTGTAAATTAATGATAGCTTTAATAGACTATTGATTTTTCCCAAAAACTTTTTTCCCTTTACAGATCGGGATCTCCGCCTTCTTCGGCGTGGCTGTAATGTTGCTCTTTATCCCGCTGCAGGCGTATCTGGGCAAGAAGACCTCGGTGCTGCGTTTGAAAACCGCATTGAGAACGGATGAGCGAGTGCGCATGATGAACGAGATCATCTCCGGCATCCAGGTGATCAAGATGTACGCCTGGGAGATCCCATTCAGTAAAATGATCAACTATGTGCGCACCAAGGAGATGAATGCCATTCGGAATGTGAACTATATACGAGGCACGCTGCAGAGTTTCATTATGTTTGTGACGAGGATTTCGGTGTTCGTGAGCCTGGTGGGCTTTGTGCTGCTGGGAAAGCTGCTGACCGCCGAGAAGGCCTTTGTGATCACAGCCTACTACAATATCCTGCGCAACACCATGACCGTCTATTTTCCAATGGGCATCTCGCAGTTTGCGGAGCTTTTGGTCTCGATCAAACGTATTCAGACCTTTATGCTGCACGAGGAGACCAAGGTGCGGGACAAGTCGGAGGATCTGGACGAGCAGAAGCACGGCAAATCGGGACTTATCGCCGATCCGGCTGTGGCCCAGGCCACTGGAGTCCTGAAGCCCGAAGGCCGGCGCAGCAGCGCAGCGGAGCCAGGTATAAACATCAGCAAGCTGAAGGCCAAGTGGGATCAAAAGAGCACCGACAACACCTTGGACAACATCTCCCTGAAGTTCAAGCCCCGGCAACTGGTCGCTGTCATTGGTCCAGTGGGCTCCGGCAAATCTAGCTTGATCCAGGCTGTGTTGGGTGAACTGAACCCGGACTCGGGATCAGTGAAAGTCAACGGCACTCTGTCCTACGCATCCCAAGAACCCTGGCTCTTCACCGGCACAGTGCGTCAGAACATTCTCTTCGGACTGCCCATGGACAAGCACCGCTATCGCACCGTGGTGAAGAAGTGTGCCTTGGAGAGGGACTTCGAGCTGCTGCCGTATGCGGACAAGACTATTGTGGGTGAGCGAGGAGCCTCGCTCTCCGGAGGTCAGAAGGCGCGCATTAGCTTGGCCCGAGCTGTGTATCGAAAGGCGGATATCTACCTGCTGGATGATCCCCTCAGTGCCGTAGACACGCACGTTGGCCGCCATTTGTTCGACCAATGCATGCGGGGATTCCTGCGGGAGGAAATCGTGTTGCTGGTGACCCACCAACTGCAATTCCTGGAGCAGGCCGACGTCATTGTGATCATGGACAAGGGCAAGATCAGCGCAATGGGCACCTACGAATCCATGTGCAAGAGTGGTCTGGACTTTGCCCAGATGCTGACGGATCCTAGTAAGAAGGACGAGGGCGCTGGTGATGCGGCGGACAAGAAGAGCCTTTCCCGGCAGAATAGCAAGCTACGAGATCGACACGGCAGCATCTCGTCAATGGAGTCCACCGCCGAGTCCTTGGCAGCGGAGTCGCCTATGCAAACGCAGGAGGCACGCGTGGAAGGTCACATCGGAATGAAGCTCTACAAGAAGTACTTTGGGGCCAATGGTTATGGACTGTTTATTGTGTTTGCCTTCTTTTGTATCGGTGCCCAGGTACTGGCGTCCGGTGGTGATATCTTCCTGTCTTACTGGTAAGTACACCGAACTATTATAATTAATTAGTATTTAACGATTTATTTAATGAATTTCAGGGTAAACAAGAACGGCGAAGCCGAACGAGACACATTTATGGCACGTCTGCGACGCGCATTCCCCGAAACCCGCATCAACGCAGACACAGACCCCATAGATATCTACTATTTCACTGGCATCAACGTTTCCGTAATCGTCTTCTCCCTGGTTCGGAGTATGCTCTTCTTCTACCTAGCCATGCGCAGCTCCACGACTCTGCACAACACCATGTTCCAAGGCGTGACCCGGGCAGCAATGCACTTTTTCAACACGAACCCCTCTGGTCGTATCCTGAACCGCTTCTCGAAGGACTTGGGTCAAGTGGACGAGATACTTCCGTCAGTAATGATGGACGTTATGCAGATCTTCCTTGCCATAGTGGGTATAGTGGTCGTCCTGTGCATCGTCAATGTCTGGTATATCCTGGCTACCATTTTCTTGGTCATCATCTTCTACATACTCAGAGTCTTTTATCTGAACACGTCCCGAGATGTTAAGCGTCTTGAAGCAGTCAGTAAGTGGAAAACCTTCCGTTATATTTAATAATTTATTTGTTAATTTGATTAATACCCCTTAATACCTACTCCATCCACAGCCCGATCACCCATTTACTCTCACTTGAGTGCCTCCCTTAACGGCCTGGCAACCATACGAGCGTTTGGAGCGCAGAAGGAACTGATCGCGGAGTTTGACAACTACCAGGACATGCACAGCTCCGGCTATTACATGTTCCTGGCCACGAGCCGAGCTTTTGGGTACTGGCTGGACTGTGTGTGCGTCGTCTACATCGCCGTAATCACGTTGAGCTTCTTCCTGTTCTCCCCGGAAAACGGCGGAGATGTGGGCTTGGCCATCACCCAGGCAATGGGCATGACCGGTATGGTGCAGTGGGGCATGCGACAGTCGGCAGAGCTGGAGAACACAATGACGGCCGTGGAGCGTGTTGTGGAGTACGAAGATCTGGAGCCGGAGGGTGACTTTGAGTCGCAGCCGAAGAAGAAACCGCCAAAGGACTGGCCAGAGGACGGAAAGATCGTGTTCGACAACCTGTCGCTGAAATACTTCCCCGACAAGGCGGCTGACTATGTGCTCCGATCCCTGAACATTGCCATCGAAGGCTGCGAGAAGGTGGGCATCGTGGGACGCACTGGTGCCGGAAAGTCTTCGCTGATCAACGCTCTATTCCGACTGTCCTACAACGAGGGCGCCATCTTGATCGACAGGCGCGACACCAACGATCTGGGCTTGCACGATCTGCGCAGCAAGATCTCCATTATTCCCCAGGAACCGGTGCTCTTCTCGGGCACCATGCGCTACAACTTGGATCCCTTTGACGAGTACAGCGACGCCAAGCTGTGGGAATCCTTGGAGGAGGTGAAGCTTAAGGATGTGGTGGCCGATTTGCCCAGTGGCTTGCAAAGCAAAATTTCCGAGGGAGGAACCAACTTCAGCGTGGGTCAGCGACAGCTGGTGTGCCTGGCTAGGGCCATCCTCCGCGAAAATCGAATCCTGGTGATGGACGAGGCAACGGCCAACGTGGACCCGCAGACGGATGCTCTCATCCAGACTACGATTAGGAACAAGTTCAAGGACTGCACAGTGCTCACCATAGCCCATCGCTTGCACACGGTAATGGATTCCGACAAAGTCTTGGTCATGGATGCCGGCCGGGCAGTGGAGTTCGGCTCACCTTTCGAACTGCTAACAACCAGCGAGCAGAAGGTGTTCCACAGCATGGTGAAACAAACGGGTGACGCCACGTTCGATGCGCTGCTGAAGGTCGCACAAAAGGTGAGTAAACTCTGAAAAGATCGTTGAGTATTTGACTCACTTTTCTAATTTCAGGCCCATGAGGAGAACCTGCGGCTCAAAAAGGACTCTTGACATTTCGCTGTTCCGAAAGCCTTCAAAGACTACATACTTAAGATACTGGAACCAATTACGAATCATCCAGCGGCCAATGCGGGCATTCAGAAGACCTTTCTCTTTGCGGAGGCCTCAAAGCAGAAGTTATTAGGATAGCACAGTAGCAACGGCGGCAACACCAGCAAACATCCACACTGAGCAGCCGCCGAGGAATTTTTATACAATTTTAATGTACAAATCAAATTAATTGTTAGTTATCAGGTGTATAAAACTAAGAAACAAACGATGGGAAATCAAACAGCAAGACAATAAGCTGAAGTCGAAGGAGTATATGGCGACGTCCACCAGCACAGTTTAATCAGCAATCCTTAGGCTTTGCTTTGAGAATATTTTGAAAGATGATAGTAGCGACGATAAGCTAACCCCCTCCTGATTCGATTTTGTAAAATAATGATAAAAGATTGTGCTGGTGTACATCACCAATGTTTTTATACCTTAAAAGAATAGAGGAAATGTAATGAAAATTGTGCAATAATTAATTTTAGCTGAACTTTTTGCAGTGGCCTTCAAAAGGTCGCTTTGCATTTGTATTATGTGTTCCAGTAAAACGACAATAACAATCCCTAAAAACAAACAAAAAAAACAAAACAAAATCACAAAAAAAGAGATGAAGAATTCTATGAAATGTTACGCCTAGTATTAATATATATGTGTGTGTTTTTTATAGTAATTTATTAATGTACAGGTATACAATAAATGTAACAGCTCGGTTGGTTCTTTTGTTAATCCATTAACGTTTTTATTTCACATTTGGCGCAAACTGTTATATACTCTAAGAAATTTTACGCATTTAACTCAAAAAGTATCTTCCATTAGCTGCAAAGCCCTCCTAGAGTTTACTTTTAAAACTACAACAATATATATTTACCGTACTATAATATTATTACTGCCAGAGTAACGCAGGCAAAAGTATCTATTATTTTTAGCTGATATACGTATGTTTAACTTGGATTAGCTTTAGTTGCCTCCCGACGACATAGCTGTTCGGTATGTGCTATATATAAGAAATAAATAAGTCGGCCTGCGCTCCTCCTTAAAAGACCAGAGACAGCCACGCTGCCATTAGGCAGAATCCTCCAACGGTCGCGTATGGTTGCAGTCGCTTCTCCCCAGTTAAAGCGCGATAATACATGCAGCCGCTGAACAGCACCGTGCCCGCCACCATCAATGTGCCAGTCTGTGGAGAGAAAGTGGACACCTTTACTCACAATATTCACATGTCACACAGGCCTGTTCCGATATTAAATTTTATGTTGAATATTATGTAAACCAGATTTTTGAATTTTAAGTTATATAAAAAACCTTTGAACCAAAGAATTTATAGTGTACAATAATATATCTATCGAAAATCGTAAGATGCAAGAAGTGTGCTCAATATATTAACTCGAAAATTGTTATCTTTTTTTTAATGAAGAATCCAGTTTTCATTCAAAATTCAAGCAAATTCCGGAACAGGCCTTTTAGTATATTTTTGTGTGCATATTTTGATGTTAGCTTTAGTCGTTGGCTTTAACCCGAACAAAAATAGGGCGCAAAAAACAGGCTCCATATTTTACTTATCGAATAAGGCTGATAAAAAGAAAAATCAATTACAAAATAATAGCAAACCAAATAACAGAAGAATCTATACCTTTTTGGTACATTTTTTAAATAACAAATATTTAATATTGAGAAAGAGAGATATTAAGAAAATTCCTACACAACCCCAGACCCATATCAGCTATGAACCTGCTCCATATCACAAAAAAACTAAGAATTAACCCAAGTAATGCAAGTATACAAGTGTATCGTGGTATTGAAAATTACTTTTTAAGCTGCAATTAGTGGTTGTTGAACATTTAGCTTTAGCTTTGAAAACATTTCATATACATCATGAATATACCTAAACGTACGCATACCTATTATACATAAATATAAAAATATAGAAAGGAGAAGCAGAAACCCAACTCATTCATAGCTCAATTTTTGTAATGTCAATCAGCGCATTAGACAGCTAAGCAGGATGTCAATTATACGATTGTTGGAGTTTCGATTTCGATTCGAGAGTAACGCGAGTTGTTATAAATTCCGTTCAGAGATCTAACTTTACACAGAGTTTATGTAAACAACAAAACCATCAAACAAAAGCTTTACAAATAAACTAAACACGATCCAGATTGCTTTTTTAGTGTTGGGGGCTAGACAAATCGCAGACAAGCGTGATAATAAGGAAACATAATTTATTATTAATAATATATATATTAATATAATATATATTATTAACTTAAAAATGAAGGTAAAACTTTCCCTTTTTGTAAGAGTGCTCATTCATTTTAAAATAATACATAATAATATTTGAATGAATATTTGGCTCCAAGTTGAAGTCGAAATGGCTGGCCTATTATAATTGGACGATTACATTATAAACATCTAATAGGAAATTATTAATTATTATAAATTTAGCTGACAAAAGAACGAAAGCAAGTGAAAAAAAAATAAGAAAGTTAACAAACCTACAAAATGTATACAAAATTAAATATTTTTTCATTTTTCGGAAATTGATTTTCAATTATTTATGCAAGAGCATACAAACTTCGGAGTGCCAAAAATGAATTCCTATATTTTTTGGTTGTATTATTCACATTTGTGTAACTGTTCTTTGCGATCTTGTTTTTCAACTTACGAGCACTGGGAAGTGGCCCAGGGGCATCGCCATCAAGGCGAAGGAATGCAGAAAGTGGATGCGATTGGCTACATCAGCGAAGGCCTGCGAGTCCACCTGCTCTTTGGGGTCACCGATATCCTTTAATATGTACTTGCAGTAGGCGCCCATGAAAATGGCCGACGCTCCGCCAATCCCGGCTAGCCGCACGAAATGGTAGTGACTGCCGGCAAGGCAGTACAGCGAACCATGGGGATGCACGTATTGATGTATGGACGGTTGGATCGGCATGACAGAATCCCTCACTGAAATTTGCTTTGGACGCAGTCCCTGCAAGCGAGAAATGATAATTAGTGCCTGGGGAGCATAGAACTCCGGGACGTTTACCATAGTGCGGAGCAAGGCGGAGCCGGTGGAGATGACCATCTTGCTGACAGGATTGCCCAAGGTGATGTAGTCGATTGTGTCGCCGAGTGACATGTTGATGCTTCTTTGTTATATTGTTGCTCAAAATCCGTACTCTGTTTGGCGGTGGTCAAGACAGCTGCTCTTACAAAAATTTTGACGAAAACAAACCGGGTGTTGCCAGATAGTCGGCTATCGTCGATGATTTCAATGGTTTTACTTTCAGCACACTGAATTTCAGACCTAGTGGGAATTTATTCTTGATTGATGTAAATCAACCGAATACTACGTAGAGAGTTTACGAAATAGTCAAATAATGCTTAGGATTAAAGATGAGGAGAATTCCAGCATTCTTGTCTTTAAGCTGACTGTTAAGGGCTTGAATTCGACCGAAATAAAGTTTTCATTGAAATTTTTGGAATTTCTAATTTGGTACTTTTAATCTTAGTGGTGGTAAATGGGAAATTGTCGATCTATATATTTCGATAGTTAGCTAAAATCAAAGTTCAATCACAACTGATATTTTTGGAAGACCTGGCAGCCCTTCAAATCGACCGCTACGGCTGGCTACACTGAAAATAATTGCGTAGTCGGAATATTTCTGCCGGCTTGCGAAGAAGAGACAAAGTACAGAGCTGTGATTATTTGTAAAAAACTGAATATATGTACTTATCAGCCGATCGGTGAGTATGTCGGGGCGTAAACCCTTCAACGTTGAAACAAAGCCATCGCTGACCATTCCGCTCTCTTCTTCAGTTCAAGCAGAACAGCCGAACGATGAATATTGCAACTCATTGCGCATTTTTAATTGTGACGGCCATAGTTGCCTTATGCAGTGCCAAGGGGGAAGGGGAGCGCCCTACCTATAGAAGGAGCTTCATCAATCCATATCCTCGTTACCGCTATTACGAAGACGGCGTAGATCCCGGTGAGCCTCTTTTCCTCACGCCGCTCATCAATAATGCCTCAATGCCCAAGGCGGATGTGCAAAAGCTTGCTCGCGTCATCGGATCGCAGTTTCATGGCGTAGAGAGCTACTCTGGCTACCTGACAGTGGATCCCGGCTATAACTCCAACATGTTCTTTTGGTACTTCCCTGCCGAGCAGGAGCCGGAATATGCACCTGTTGTTCTGTGGCTCCAGGGCGGCCCAGGAGCCTCTTCCCTGTTTGGTTTATTTACAGAAAACGGTCCCATTCAGCTGGACAGGAATGGAAAACCGCAGAGGCGTAATTGCACCTGGAGCAAGACTCACAACCTTATCTATATTGACAATCCCGTGGGCACCGGCTTCAGTTTCACTGATAATGATGCTGGATACGCCAAGAACGAGAAGGATGTAGGCCGCAACCTTCACGAGGCCGTGATGCAACTGTACGAGCTATTCGAATGGAGCAACTCTACAGGGTTCTGGGTCACAGGCGAATCCTATGCCGGCAAGTATGTGCCGGCCTTGGCTTACCACATTCACAAGGTGCAGAATGCCATCGAGACACGCGTCTATGTCCCCCTTAAGGGCGTGGCTATCGGTAACGGACTCTCGGATCCGCTTCACCAGCTCAAGTACGGCGATTATCTCTACCAATTGGGCCTAATCGATGACAATGGTCTGCAGAGTTTCCACGAAGCCGAGGCAAAAGGAGCCGCCTGCATTGAGAAGCATGACATGGATTGTGCCTTTGACGTGTTTGACTCGCTTATCAACGGGGACTTAACCAACGGCTCTCTGTTTAGTAACCTCACGGGCTACAACTGGTACTACAACTACCTGAAGACGCACGACGACGATGGCGCCGGATTGGGCGACTTCCTACAGGCGGGCGCCACTCGTCGAGCCATCCATGTCGGAAACAAACCGTTTCATGATTTGGACGGGGAAAACAAGGTGGAAATCCATTTAAAGAAGGATGTTATGGACAGCGTGGCTCCCTGGATTGCCGAACTGCTGGCCCACTACACTGTGTGCATCTACAGTGGCCAATTGGACATAATTGTAGCTTATCCGCTGACTCGTAACTACCTCAAAAACCTCAAGTTCCCGGGATCTGACAAGTACAAAGTGGCTCCTCGAGAGATCTGGCGCATCGATGGCGAGGTGGCTGGCTATGTGAAGCATGCCGGACACTTGGTTGAGATCATGGTGCGTAATGCTGGCCACATGGCTCCCCACGATCAACCCGAGTGGCTATACGAGATGATCAACCATCTCACTCACTACAAGCACTAAGAGGTAGATAATCGTAGGTGTGGCGTCTTAACATTTGGCCTTCTTAGTCCAATATTTTAAAATTCTTATCTTGAATAAATAATGTTGAGTTTTAAAAATAATATAAAAAATTTTGGACATTTTTAAATTTTGTTCCTCGTTTCTCCGTTGTTTGTGAAGAGCGCCCAATGATATGTTCACTATCCATTAAAAACTCAATAAATCTTAGAAATAACAACGTTTTTATAAATATATAATGACTTAAACAAATTAGCTACTACTGTCTACAGGCCCCATAAATCCTCTGGCCACCAGGAAGTGCTCCGCAGAGTCACCTCGGCTGGCACGCGGTTTAACACGTTTCACCTTCTCATAAAAGCGCAGCATGTCGCGCTCCAGCTTCGGTACGTCTCCATTATCCCACACCTTGACTACCAGGTGGGCCTGGGGCGCGGACATGGCCAATGCAAAGCGGAGCACCTCGTAACAGAGGTTCGTAATGCTCTCCTGGTCCAGCATCCGCACGCCGGTGGCATTGGGTGCCATGTCGGAGAGCACACAGTTGACCCTTCGTTCGTTCAGAGATTCCCGCAACCGCTGCTGTGCCTTGGAGCTGGTAAAGTTCATGCCGCCAAAGATTGTGGCTCCGGGCACCGCATGGAAGTGCAACAGGTCGATACTGAACACTGCCCCCGACGGCGCTTTCTCCTGTTTACCATTTGCGTTGGTCCGCTCCACCGCCACTTGGGTCCAGCTGCCTGGTGCAGCTCCACAGTCCAAAACCGTGTCTCCAGGTCCCAGGATCCCATATTTATCGTCGATTTCCAGCAGTTTGAAGGCACTCCGGCAGCGGTAGTTCATCATCCGGGCCTTCTCCACGTACGGATCGGCCAACTGTCGGGTGAGCCACTCCTGGGAGCTCTTGCTGCGGCCCTTGAGGTTCCGCGGTTGCTGTTTGGCAGTGTTCCCACCGACATTCGTGTGGAGTAGGCGTTTAAAAACAAAATTACCTGTAAAAACAAGCCGCATTGTGTAATTTATCGATATCTGTTAAACACACTATCGATAATGTTTAAGTGTTGCCACTACTCCCACTTTTTTGGATGGTAACTTTTTCCGTTGCAGCCTATGGTCACACAACCACGAATGAAGCATATTTCAACAACCCAACCACCGGTCATACCACTCAAACTACTCAACAATGGCGAATAATGGAATTTTTTGAACGCGAGTGCGAAGAAAATGTTAACCTAAACTCAGCTAGAGCTGCAAGAGTGTCCCCATATTAAAAGCAAAAAAAGAGCCAATAACATGCCAGAAACAACAAACAAAGAGTGACTGCGAGTGCAATTGAAAACGGAACGGAAATCGCAAATATTTGTTCACGGCCCCTCTCTCTCACGCTTTTTCTTACCCCACCCACCCCCGACCGGCTGCCGGAGCGCACAGTGTTTTGCAAAATGAGATTCTGCGTTGTGGCTTATTGTTGCGTGTTTTTCTTGCTGGCTAGCGGGCATATTGCATCAGCTACTGCCAAAGCAAAACAAACCGACTCGGCAGAAGTCGTGAGCAGCGGCGAGGATGACAAGACGGTGAGTGGACGTCAACATACGGATATATGGGCGGTACGCATGACCCACTAAGGGTGGTGGACAGTAGCCTATCAATTAATATTTCATCACGCCGCCGATATATGTTGGTCATATTAGTAAGCTACCTTTTCCTCCCCACCGCAGGACTGCACGGACCTCGCCCGGGACGAAGAGGCCCTCATGGTGTTCTCCACATTGGGTGGCGGACTGACGGCCATCGATCCGGTGACCAGTGAAATACGCTGGACAATAGCAGATGGTAATTACGCCCACCACTTAACGGTTTTCAATTTTCCACTGCACCCCCATTTTCCTAGTTTTCCAGAGTGTGGGACTTGAAACATGTGTAAAATAGTAAGCATTGCGAAGTAGGTTATTTATTATGGTAGCCAATTTTCTATTGGGGGTTTCCTAAGATTTTTTGTATGATGTACTTGTAAAGTTTATAGGAATGGGTTAGCAAAAAGGGCATACATCACTAGTTTTTACGCTGGCATTCTAATACATAAATCTCTATATGCAAGGGTATTTGAAACATTAAAAATAATTCTGACTAATTGACTTCATACGATAAGCAAGACATATTTTTACTAACTTTGCCATAAAACCCCTCAAAAACTCATTAAAATTACAAAAACATTGTAATTTGCATTGCAAATTTAGCCTTAACCTGCGCGTATAAATAGCTAAACCATTAAATATTGAATCGCCAATTATACGATAGTTTTCTCACACTGGAAGAAGTGTTCCACTTCCCCAGACTGCGTTGCATTCCCAATTTAAAGTGCGAAATGCGTTTCACAAACAAGCGGTTCGATGAGCTCATCGTACAGATGTTGTCGGTAGGATAGGAAAGATCTTTCTCCCGGTACTCTGGTGCTCTATTATTTTCACTCTCATCGCGTTATGTTTTGTACGGTGCCTAGAGACCTGATAACAGCCCCACGTATATACATACGCAATCTCGACAGTCGTTCTCCGGCATACAATTCCTCCAATTAAGTGTTGCCGCGATACCACCACCAGTTGCTCATACCCTTCCTATAGTGGGTGGATGGAACTTTGGAATCATTTTCCTTCCCGTCTAGTTTAATGAATATTTCTAATATTTATCAGCATGACGTATTGATTTTCTTTGGCAACAACGAGTTAATTTTGCCGTCGAATAGCTTTACCCTATAAAACTCGTAAGACTTTAGCCAAATACATACATATATTGACGTGAGTCATAATGACCAAAAGAGTAGTTCGTTAATACGGGTCACTATCAAAACGATTAAGGTGGTTGGCAGGTGACTGACATAAGGCATAAACATTTCTTATTGATTTGACATCTAAATGTTTACTCAATTATTAGAAAATAATTTCCCTAATGTCTCCTTTAATAATACTAAGTGTTTTTCATTATTGAATTGTTGACACTAAACGTTTAATCTAAAAGAGCATTCAGAATTCTTTCTTGTGAAAACCATTCAAACATTTTTTATTGACTTGTTTCCTAGTTCTCTTAGGCTCCCGCTATTTATAGTACTTTAGGGGTTTCTGATTGTATTTCGTTTTCAATTCTTTAATTTTTTGATAAGAATTGCTTAAAAACTCCGCCAGCTCCAAGTTATAAAGCATTTGTAGTTTTCCAAATGACTCCCTGGACAATAATTAGGTCTCCGTACACATGTTTTGTTTAAGCATTTTTTTAATACACAAAAACCCACGCCCCGTAAAGATTATTTTATGTGATAGCACTGCACTGAACGTGCCCATATGTATTATTAGAAATTTCATGCTGCCCGCTTGCCGTCTGCGTTCGTGGAACTGCAAATGATTGAAAATTCTGGGCGATTGACATGTGGACAGCATCTGACCTGCGGTTTCCAAATGATCCGCATCCAATCTACAAAAACTACGGAAAAATACCTATTAGTGACAGTTCTGTGAGTTGTTCTGGCCAATAATTTGTTTTTGATTCGCGGTAATTACTCCCAGCATGGAAGATCAGCATTTCGATATGCCCCCGTTCTATTACCTCATCACAAGAGGGAATCAGGTTTTGTCTACCGACAACCGCTAGCTAATTAGAATGCCTATGCTAATGAAAGTGCTGCCGAGGCGGGTTAAATGACCTGCCCCAGAAATTGTGGCAACGGCAACAGTCGATTAATGCGAAGAATTTTTACCGGGCCATGTGCTGGGGCTGTAACTAATTACTGATAAGGATGGGCAATACTCAAAATTGTTGGCTTTCATTAATCGATACTTGTTGGAATGGCTGGTACACTTCAATAGCATTGGTAATATATTACATTTTGCTCAAATTATTCCCTCATTTTCGTGGCGGCGGGCTTGCGTTAACCATTTGCATTCGCCAAGTCATAATTGGACGCTGTTGCTTTAAGCAAATCGTTGGCGATAACAAAAATTGCCAACACGCCGCCCCAGCGACGTAAACAACGTGGAAATAATCCGCCTTGGCTCTCTTTAGCTTTATGGTTCTTATTTACTCAACTGTTGTTTGGCTTGACATTGTCTCTCAAGCGCAAAACGCGCTTTTTTTAAATTTGTAGGAGGAAAGAAATGCTCGTTTACATTAAATTTTGTACTAGAAGCTGGTGTGGGCCTTCTTCGGTTCTTCTACCAAGGGGTTATTTCTTAGATTACACCGCTGTTCCCCTATATTGAAAGTACAACAAGATAAGCCTTATCGAGAACGAGTTCTAGTAATAATTTATAGCACTGGCTTCACTTTAGTCTGCTTCGATTTACTCGCTGGAGTTTGGTCTCAAGAAACATATGTTTTTTTCAGTGCCTGCTCCAAATGGTTAGGGGATTTTCCATATTAAACACGTTAATGTGATAGATTAAACTGAAAATAGGGACAAAACAAACAAACTTACCTACTCAACCACTTTAATTCTTATTAATGCAAAATAATGTAAGGCTTGTAGTTGTACTTTTAATACATATTTATTTACGTGATATTAGAGGACTAAGAAACTAGTTTTCCCTTCGGGTCGCTTACTAAATTATTTATTTAAACACGATTAAAGTTATATATTATATTGGTTCGATCTGCGCTGAACGTACATATGCTTAACTTTATAATTTGTTAGAGATAAGAAGAAATGTCTGAGAATCTATTAAAAATACTTTAAATTCTGATGAATTTTAATGATTGTCTTATTGACAATTACTATGAAATAAATATATGTTTGTTTCTGTACTAAAAGTTTGTTCTGGTAATTGTTTTTGGTATAATCTATGTCATAAAAGGCAAACAGTAAACAGAAAAACAGCAAGTCTAGATTTGGGATACGATTCAAGAAACCAAAAATTCAATCCAAGGACGTTGAATGTTAAGATTATCTGGCTTGCATTTATGTGGATTAATAATACATCCCTCTCTTATTCTAGATCCTCCCATAGTGGCAGAACCTCAAGAGAATCTGCAGGTGCCCCACTTTCTGCCCGATCCCCGTGATGGCAGCATTTACCAGTTGGGCCAGATGGGTAGCCTCAAGAAGCTGCCGTACACCATTCCCCAGCTGGTGGCCAATGCTCCTTGTCGCTCATCCGATGGCATCCTGTATTCGGGCAAGAAGAGCGACACCTGGTACATGGTGGATCCCAAGACTGGTAGGCGAGAGAAGGTTATGGGCTTCGGTGACGCCAGCATGGATGGCAAGGAGGGCGAACAGATTGGCTGGGCCACATCAAGAGCCATCTATCTGGGCCGAACACAATACACAGTGATGATGTTTGATAGTCTGGCCAAGGACAAGAATGCCAAGCCCTGGAATATCACATTTTACGACTATAATGCTCTCAGTGCCCCGCCAGAGCTGGCCAAGGAATATGGTAAGCACAAAGGAGAATCTATGATTGGTACAGGGTCTAATGATCTTCTTTCCTTTCACAGAATACATCCATCTGACCACCACCAGCAACGGACATATAGTTACCCTGGATCGCAAGCAGGGCAAATTTCTTTGGCAGCGGGATCTCAGCAGTCCTGTGGTAGCCGCCTTTCTCCTGGGTCCGGATGGCCTGCTTAGTGTGCCTTTCACCACGGTCTCTGATGAGGCTTACCAGGCCATACTTGAGGAGTCCAAAACAGGGAATGTAAATACCGTGAAGCTATTGTAAGTAAAACTGGGACGTGGAAATATAGATTTTGTCGATCCCTAATTTCTACATTATTTTCTCTTTACCTTGACAGCCAATCTCTTTATGTGGGCGAGCACCAAAAGGGCTTGTACGCTCTGCCCTCGCTGGTGGACAAAAATACTCCGCGGATATCCACGGCTCCACCCATAAAACTACTCGACGGACCCGCCGCCGGAGAGCAGACATCCAATAGCCAGGAAACAGATCCGCGAACCATTTATATTAATGATGTTCTGCAGGAGCACCCTGGTATCATGCTAGGACACTATAATATGCCCAATGAGGGTAACACCGGCAACCTGCAACTATCGCCGACGCCGTCCAGTAAGGATATCCACAGTCTGGCCACCATTCACAACTATAACGATGGCTACGGTCTGCTGGCTAATAATGAAAAGAACGCGGCCGATATTGGCGTCCAAACTGACCCGGAGCTGGTGGAAATAGGCATTGATCAGCGTGCGAATGGTAATACCATAAACCGGACCAAGACAATCATTCTGCAAAACAGCAATAAGGTTCAGGCCTTTATTAATGAGTGGTTTATGGAGCATCCGAGCGGAAAGGTCCACCAGATCCTCATGGTAATAGTTCTGGGCATGATCGCGCTGTTCTGGTACACTTGCAGCACCATGAGGGAGTTGCAAAAGCAGAGCGAGAACGGCTCGAAAACGTTTGCTATTGCTCAGAACGGTTCCAATGGCAGCAACAACGCCAGCAACGGCAGCAACGCGAGTGCCCAGGATTTAGTTGACTTGGGCGGCGGTCAGGTGCGCGTGGGCAAGATAGCCTTCAACTCAAACGAGGTCTTGGGCAAGGGCTGTGAGGGCACCTTCGTCTTCAAGGGTACCTTCGAGGAGCGATTTGTGGCCGTCAAGCGGCTGCTGCCCGAGTGCTTCACCTTTGCCGATCGAGAGGTGGCCCTGCTCAGAGAATCAGATGCCCACGAGAATGTTGTGCGTTACTTCTGCACCGAACAGGATCGTCAATTCCGGTATATAGCCGTGGAACTGTGCGCTGCCACTCTGCAAGACTATACCGAGGGGGATCGATCGCTAGAACTACAGAATCACATCGATGTGTGGCAAGTGTTGAGCCAGGCTTCCGCTGGGTTAAGTCACCTCCACTCCCTGGACATTGTTCATCGGGATATCAAGCCACAGAATGTTCTGATCTCGCTGCCAGATGCCAAGGGCAAGGTGCGAGTAATGATCTCAGACTTTGGTCTGTGCAAGAAGCTTAATTTCGGCAAGACTAGCTTCTCCCGCCGATCGGGTGTAACTGGTACCGATGGCTGGATCGCTCCGGAAATGATGCGTGCTCAGCGAACGGTGAGTTGGGCTCGACAATTCCTGTTTAGAGATTAGATTGAATGGAAAGCTAATAATATTTATGCTTTACAGACAACTGCTGTGGATATCTTCTCCATGGGTTGCGTCTACTACTATGTACTGAGCGGGGGTCACCATGCGTTTGGGGACAATCTAAAGCGGCAGGCCAACATACTTTCTCATGAGTACAATCTATCCAAGCTGCGTGCCGAAAATGACACCGAAAACAGCCGAATTGTAAGGAATAAAAGATTATTTCGTATATATTTATATTAACATCTACTACTCTATTATAAAGGTATTAGCTGAGCAGCTGATTTCGGACATGATACACAAAGACCCAATGGCTCGTCCTCCAGCCCGCTGCATTGGCAACCACCCGCTTTTCTGGGATGAGCCAAAAATGCTATCGTTTCTTCAGGATGTTAGCGACCGTGTTGAGAAACTGCAATTCCATGCCGAGCCGCTAAAATCGCTGGAAAAGAACGGCCGCATCGTCGTGCTGGACGATTGGAATGCCCATCTAGACCCCATGATCACGGATGATCTGAGGAAGTACCGCGGCTACATGGGAGCCAGTGTTCGGGATCTGCTCCGGGCTCTGCGGAACAAGAAGCATCACTATCATGAGCTGACGGTGGCCGCCCAAGATATGCTGGGCTGCATACCGCACGAGTTCACCAACTACTGGGTGGACCGTTTCCCTCAGCTCATCTCGCACGCCTACCACGCATTCAGTATTTGCTCAAACGAGCCCATCTTCAAGCCGTACTACAATGCCGGCTATCACTTTTCGCGTCCGTGGTACTTCGACGCAGACGACGCATTGTTCCCCATGCTTATGCGGGATCCAAAGCCGCTGCCCAAGATAGGCAGTCCCAAGAAGACGCCGCCACCAGCTGGCAGCCAGCTTCAGAATCTGAAGCAAAGGAAGGGTATCTACAATTTCCGTAGGCCCAGCGATGAGCTGCCCATCCCGGGTGTGGGGCTGCAGAGGAATCTGGAGCTGGACGGACAATCAATTGATGCGGAGGGCAAGCGGGATGTATTCGCAAACTTCAAGTTTCGGCGCTATGCTAAGCCGGGCAACAATCGCAACTATGGCAAGGAGGCGACGCAGGACAAGGAGAAGTACGTAAGCTGGACGCTGCCCCCTACAGCGCAGGATTAGGGCAATTGACAGAAAAGAAATAGAGCTAGATATTTTAGTTTTAATCATTTATTCATTTTATTATTAATATTATAATTATTAATGATTTTAATTGTGCAATTTGTGTATATGCAACTATTCCAAAACGATTCCCAATTCAGTTCTAGCTAAAATATTTAACAATGAAGATGAAAATGAAACTATTTTGTATACTATAGTTATAGCAATAAGAATGTAGTGTGTCGTCTGTCGAATGCACGCAATTTAACTGTGATAATTTTTGATTTTTGTTCAATGCCCAAGTGCAAGAAATTGATCTAAACGAATAGTTCGAGTTTTATAATTAGTGATTAGTCTTATTGAATATTTATGCATAAGTTTAAGTAGTTACCTACTCCAACATACAAACATACACTCCTCTTTGACAAGCAGAAACTATATATATTCGAAAAGCACTTCGTATTAACGTTAAGGAATGGAATGTTACAGTTGATGAACAACTAGATGCTTGACAACGAGCTGCATTTTCTAACAAGTCTTAAGTCTAATTAAAAAATGAGAAACCTAAATAAATATTTAATACAAATAAACTGAGCTCTTAAAATTATTTCAACCGCTTTAATCATACATCTTTTCTCTCATACTTGATTCGGAGAGATAAAACGTGAATCTTTTCGAGGGTAAGCTGAAACGGAACTCAGTCTCGTTAAGTTTACTTGGCTTGAAAAAAAGAGGAAAGGCATGAGGAATCTGCGTCAAGACAGCCAAGGGTGCTCTTTAACCGATATACATAGAATAATAGACGGTTGTCTCCCATGACAGCCTGCATGTTGGGAACTTTTCGTGGGAAGAGAACCAACATTGCGAGATCTGATTTGTATTTTAGTTTAGAAATAGAATGTTACAGTTAATGATGCTTGACAACGAGCTGCATTTTCTAACCAGTCTTATGCCTAATTAAAAAAATTAAAAAAACGAAATAAAAATTACAAATTTTACAAAACAATTTTATTTTCACTATACATGTAACAATTTAAAACAATTTCTCCGAATATATTGGCTATGAGAGATGAGAGCTTAGAGTTCGTTCAATAACAAATTCATAAATAATTGGATAGATCAACAAATATGTGTACATATGTAAAACGTTATTTTTGTACACGAGATTTTGGTTCTTTAGAAGAATAAATAGATTTGTAACTAGATTTTATTTCACTTTGGCCTCGTTGCTCTTGGTTGTCATCCTTAGGTAGTCCCGATTAATTTGCCGACTTCATCATGGTCTTCATTTCGTTGCGCACGCAATACTTGAAGGCGTCCCAGCCCTCGGACTTGGCCACGGACTGCAAGGCAATACGATTAAGATTAGTTTACTGCCCTTTCGCAGGAGGGTTATTGGATTGGATTGGAAAAGTGAAAGGTGGGGAGACACACAAAAATGAGTGAGAGAAGCAGAAGAGCAAAAGATTTCTTCGTGGGATCCAGTGCCCACTGACCTCCTTTTCACCCTTCGGCGCGACTACCTCAATGGGAACCATTAGACGCTGGTCGGGGTCAACAACATCTGGCTAGGGAGAGAAAATACAACTCACGGCTAATCAGCTTGGACTTGGACTTTCAACCTGGACCATATAATGGCAGCGCAGTTCGTTGTTAGACGAGTGTGTATAGTGAGTCACCTCCGACAAGTAATCGCTCGGAAATGTGATAATGAGGGAGTTTGACACAACAGAAAACAACAAATAACTCTAAAAACGTTATAAAATTAGCTGTGCAGTGCAAAGGCCTGTCCATTGCATTTCCACAATGTTTTTCAAGGACAAACAAATACAAATGTGATATAAAGTTCGATTCGGTGTATTATCAGTGTTTAATGGTTATTTTGTATATGGCCAGATAAAAATAAAACTAATATTATGAATATGTTTATAATTAATTTGTTGAAAAGGAGTTCGGTTAAGCTTATGACTTAAAATATAACTAAATAATGAGTAAGATATATAAAAATTAAGCTAAAGCGGCAAAACGCTTACGGGCAAGACAATAACGAAACACACATGAGTAACACATTCAGCGAAATTAGAACATAAAGCGAGAAACAAAACGTGCTATAAATTATATTATAAATTATACTAAATATGAGCGTTCAGTGCCAAAGCGCATCGCTGTCGATGAAGTAGTCCAGGTGTCGGCAGACCCGATGCCGCCAGGCCACAAACATGGGGTACGCGGGCTCGTCATAGGCGTCCAGTGCCTCGTTGTAATCAAAGAAACGACCACTTACTTTAAAGCCGCGATGCAGGCGATCCTTCATAATGGCAATGAACTCCTTGTAGGACAACAGGCCATCGCCATCGGCATCGAAGATGGCAAACACAGTGTCGATCAAGTGTTGACTCAGCTTGTAGCCGGTGCAGATCTTCACGGCGCGTGAGAATTCATCTGCAATGATAGAAAATAATATTAAGAATAGTAAGAGTTTACGTATCTTTAAACTATATCCTATAGGTATAATATAAATATATATCTAATCCTATTAAAATCCCTCTTACCCTTCGATATAGCCCGATCAGCCAGCGTGTACATGCGCATGGCAATCGTAAAGTCATCTAGATTGTTCAGGAAATGGCAAAAGTCACGAAAGTCGTGGAAAGTGATGCCTTTCTCATCCTTGACACGCTCCAGTAGGCGCTCCAGGAAAATATCGTACTCATCAGTGGCCAGATACGTGTACCGCAGCAGAATCTTGGCAAAGTCCAGCTCGCTGATGACACTGTTACCCTTGGAGAACTCGTGGAACTCAAGCTCCAGCACCTCCGTCTGCAGGTTGTCCATGAAGCGATAGAAGTTGTCATAGTTAATCACGCCCGTGCCGCGCTTGCCAAAGAAATGCAATTGGAGGGTGGTGGGCACCATATGGCGTCGCTGCAGTCCCTCGCCATCGTTCACATAGTTATGCTGAAAGAGATTGCACACGCATGCTGTTAGGCATCGATTTGATTGGGATTTCTTATTCGTTAGTCACACCAGGCTCATCATGCTTGGGACTCGGGAAGGCCTTACCTCCAGGGAAGTGGACGCTTGGGGCTCTGGGTCCTCCGGCTCTTGTTCGCCGTGCTTCTCCTTCCAAGCGCCGCTAAAAATGCGCTCCATCTGGGATTTTATGTACATGCCGGAGTTGCGGGATGGTTTTTTGTGTGCAGGGTTTGGGGGTTAGGTTGGAGAGAAGAAAAGTTAGGTGGTTTAGTGAGGATCAATCACGTTGGTTGGTGGGAGCGATTCTAGGGTGTAGGCCTGTTTGGTAAACAAAACAAAAAGCGCCAGAAACAGGAACGGAACTTAACAAAAACATAAGCTTATAAATAAGCTATAGCCAAAAAATCTGTAACATGAAATCCTTATAAACATAAAGATATCTTTAAGTAAAGCGCGTACGAATACTGCATTCGTACAAATAAAATTAACAAAACACAAAGAATAAACGGATAACTACGCTAAGCTTCTACATATGCTCCAAGCATACATATATCGAGTTCTGTACAATTTTAGGGCGAAGTGTTCGCGAAGCAAAGCCAATACTTATGGGAAACTCTCTGGTTACTGATTGACTTACTAGACCCCTCCTAGGCTGTGCCACCGCCATGGGCTTCATCATTTGGCTTTGCTCGTCATAGGAAACTAAACGCGATAGCTGCGATCGAAATCGTTTTCAGAATAAATTAAACATAAATCAGGATTTACAACCAAGAATAAACTAAAAATTACAATATAACTAAAGTGAAAGTGGTGTGCAGCTTACTTTATCGCCCTTGGGCCAGCTATTACACAAATTAGTTTTCATTATTCATAAATAATATCATTAAATTATGGCTAAACTTAATAAATAAAATGCTTACAATTTGCTTGGTTTGTGGATCGACATTTTGAATGTCTTTGAAAGCGCCGGCCAAAATGGAAATTATCTAATGATGTAAGTTTTTTGTTTAAAATGATACAAAATAATAAGTAAATCAAATCAATTAAGAAACCCATAGAAGGTATGAGCATTTAATGAGGGATAATGATTCCCTGCTATTTACCACTAGGAACTCGTCCTTGTCCACGCGCTGATTTCCATCAGTGTCGAACATGTTGAAGGCTATGCGGAAACCCGATTTGGGTTCTGAAAAAGAATTATTTAATCAGTAATTGCTTCATCTTTACTTGTAAACCAGTATTCCTTACTTGTTAAGATTGAGAGTAAAAACAGGTATTCTGTATAGGAGACAATGCCTGAAAAAAGGAAATTATTTATAAGATTTATAAGAATGCCTATGAAGGCGTAAAAGTGGTTGCAGGGAGTGTTTAATATTAATGACTAATCGTAGTCAAAAAATTGAAGAATAAGGCTGGAAACTGAATACTGAACATAAATAAGTCTGCTGCCCTTTAGGGCAATTAAAAAATGGTATAATTTAGAGAAATATTCTTAATATGTTTCGAAACCTCTTCAATTTCTTAATTATAAATATTTGTAAATCTATTTGTTTCTTGCATACCTTTGTCTCTCAAGTTACGAAATAGTCTCGTGGAACCTTTCTTCAGAGCAGGCGTGCTCTCCTTGTATTTATCCACCTCATCGCTGGAAAGTTGGCGCCGTTTCAGGCGAGCTGGGGTAAAAAAGTGCACTTACTGTATTTGTTATGACTATTAAAATGTACTACACTTACGTCTGGGCTCTTGCTCAACCACAGAGTCCAGAAAGTCCTGTGGGGTCATATAGAGCTGATCGTCATACTCCGCGGAAGCAAATTTAATAAACCGACGCTCGCGGGCCGTCAGCTTTACGTTCTCCAGCTCACTATCGTCGCGCTGCGGGATAGGAGATCGGAAAGGATTAATCAGGCCATCGATGGATGGTAACTTAATATGCCGTTGTGCGTATTTGGTGGGGAATATATAATTGAAATAAATCAGCGAACGAGATTTGATCGCGACAGACCGAAGTTCCGCCGCCTGGTCACAAAGGCTAACCGACCGACAGGGTCAAAAGCTGGGGCTGCAATCTGGACGGCTGAGATCTGGTGACGTTTTGATTAATGCTCCAGCTGTGTCGCTTCAAAAATATTAATTTGATCCGGTTTGTTTTGCACGGATCGCGAATTACATGTATGATCTGCATTTAATTCGAAATCCAGAACTCAGACTTTTGACGGACGGCCGGGCAGGATTCCCACGTCAACCGTTTGGCAAATAAAGTGTCAAATTGATTTGAGAACATGCTGTGATCGTGGATCCTCCATAAATCTGACATTTAATGCCACCCACAACAAGTAATCATTTTCCCGCATGCTCGTAGACAGGGCGAATGACTCAATCGTACTTTATTTGTGGTGAAAAGACAACAACTCCCAGGCCATAACTCTCCCAGTGCCGGGGTCGGGTCTGTCCCAAAAACAAAAAAAAAAAACCGATCTGAACAAAGGCCACTTTGAATGTTAGACATGTGCAGCAAACCCTCTGTGGCCACGCCCACGCCCCCAAACAATCCGAGGCGGAACGGGGACAATTCTTCAAAAACGCAAAGCTGACATCATTCCTCCTGCAGCTCACAGGGCACAGTGGTATAAAATAATAATTAACAATACTTGGGAATTTTAAAGGCACCTACAAGTTTAAATATCTTTAAGTTCCATATTAAAATCGTGATAAAAATTAGTAGGTACTGAAACTAAAGCTTAACTTTTAAAAGGAAAACGGTTTTTAAAAAGAAATAAGATGACAAAATGTTCTTTGACGTTGTTAACTATTAACACATTAAGCTGACGAGTGCCAAGCTAGATAGGAATGCAATTTGCTACTTTATTGTTAAATAACTTTAAAATGTATTTTACACACAATTTCAGAGAAAGAGGTTTACAAAAAAAAATCAAGACTATCCTGCTTTCTTATAGAATTTTTATGATTTCTTAAGGTGGTAATTTGTTGAGTAACTCCTTCGACGTATCCAAATTTATTTATAATCGAGAAACCTATTTATTTTCCATTTATTTTTACATATTTTTCTCAACTACTGTCACAAGCCTGTAGGCCAAGAACAAGGAGACTCGAAATGACTGCAGGCGCTGGTTATATAGGCAACAATTAAAACTCATTCATCATCATCAGGCGCAGTTGTCATAACACATGTCAGGGCCAGGCCAAAACCAAAACTCAAGCCGAACTCAATGCTGCAACTCACAAAACTAAAGCCACGCCCGCGTCTGGCACTAAGCATTTTTGTTGCTGTGTGTGGACATTGGTGGGTGTATCAAATCGGCAACCAGATCGATTGATAGATAAATTTCAGTAACTGGCGTTCTGTCAGCATTCGGGGCAGTGAGTTCTAGGACGAATAATTCGCCGCCTGCAGGTGCGTGGGCGTATCGACTAACTACTTTGCCACTTCATCATGCATCAAGGTGTGTGGCATTGGTGCTGGAATAAGTACATATATTCATTCCGAAAGGTTGCAGCAGTGAGAGCTTGGCATTTTTTCGATCTCAAGATATGCAAATCTCTGAGGATTATTTTAAATTTAGACAGAGATTCACAGAGATTTAATAGTGGGATGGATTATACAAAATACCTTCTTCTGAATAATAAAAATCCTTATAAATTTAGACGTGTGGCTGTTGCCACTTTAATTTAACCACGTTACAATAGAAAGACTCTCAGAGAATAAATCCAATCGACTTTAAAAATAAATTTTGCTTTTACAGGTATTATTAATTATCTTAAAAAGTGTATTAAAAAGCTTGATTTTTAAGTGTAAACGCTTTTGCTTTTTTTGTCTCTGTGTAAAGCTACATAACCCAAAATTCTGGGGACTTCCCCGCCCACCCACGAAAAGTTAAGCCCTGATAAGCAATTGCCGAATCGCTTAATGTAAATATTTAAACTTCACACCCTGAATCACACATAACAAAAAAAGCTTATCGCACGTCACTCAAGTTAGACTGCCAGCCTTTTGTTGTTGTTGCTTTTGTTTTCTGCCTGGGCCTGCCCCAGAGACAATGTCAACAGGTTGACAACAAGTGTTGTTTCTTTTGCAACTCCATTGAACTTGGACACGCACAACGGCAACAACAACAACGTTACATCATTCATAGTGTGCTAACGACCCTGAGCTGAAATTGTGTGAGCTCGTCTCTTTGACTCCAAGTAGAAGCAAATAGAATTTACACGTCGAATTGATTTTAATGGTTAATTAAACGCTGATTAGCTCGTAAAAACAAAACAAACACCGTGCAGCGAAGTTGCTGAGCAAAACAAAACGTATAAAAACAGCTGATAGCAAATCCCTCCCGTTCCGTTACGGTAAACGCACCACAACGTAACGTAACGCGTCGACATGCCACAAGCTAAAAATAGCTGCGCAGGTCTTTTTCATCCAATTATTGACTTTTACCCAACAAACACTTGGCACACTTGTTATCGCTTTTCTCGCTCATATACCATGCGTCGCTTCAGGCTAACAGCATTCACAGGATTTTCCGCAGATCGCAGTTTAATAAAAGCCGCCAAAGCGGCCAAAGACACCGTACTGCCGCCTACAATGGTCAGCAGACGTCGCGTTTTATGGCCGGGAATACCACCCGTTTGCGAAGATCCGCTGAAGAATCTGACCGACCGGGAGACGGATACGCCCACACCGGATCGCTGCGTGATTAGAGAGCCACTTTTAACCGTTAATCTAGCAACTGCGCCCGCCATTATGTCCGAGTTGTGACGAGGAAAAAAACTCAACTAGTGACAAATAGGAAGACGTGATGTGCGTAACGTAAGCTGTGATACTACGTGGGCACTAGGGTTGTCAGACTGAAAAATGGTTTGCTCAGGGTGGAGAGTTGTTTTTATGATTTTTAAAGTTCTTAAGAAAATTTAAAATCAGCAATACAAAACAGAACTGGTACACATTAAATTAAAATTATTTTAGAACAATAAGAAAAAATAATATTAAATTAATAAATTGATGAGTTATTTTTAAACTAGCATTCCTAACCTAAGTATATTTAAATGATATTTCACCCCTGCTCAGAGTGACTTGAAAAAAATATATATAATTTATCATAAAAATAAAAAAAAACGTAAGTTATACTGTTAACGTAGCAATTCAGAGTTGCCAGACTGTCACGCTTTTGCCAGAGGGCAAGCTGGCGGGTATTTCAAAATGAAAAAAAATAAAGTGTTGCACAAAACTATTCTTTAAATTAATAAGTTGAAAATTATAAAATTTGGTTAGCCGATTTAAGATTAAATTAGAAATTGCCTGTAGAGCCGTCTACGTGTCTTAACCCACACATATCAGAGCGAACATTTTTAGAAACTAATTAACAATCCTGCTAACGTGATTTTTTGCGGTTTTCTTCTTTGCCAAAATCCATATTTGGGCCCAAGAGTATTCGTCACTGTGTGAATTTCAAAACGCTCGGCCGGAATTCCCCAATTATTTCCGCATAACTGCCTTTTAGTACTTAAAATTATTTACTATTGCCAATTTGTTGACTCACTCGAAAAGGGGGACTACGTGCCTAAGTTCACACAAATCCACCAAAAACTTATTACAAATCCTGGCAACGTGTATTTCTGCGGTAGGTTCTTGACGTCATAATACAAAATTCAACCGGATGGGGATTTTTATTGGGCATGTCCAATATGCAGCTGTGACGCGTTTCGGTCTACGCAAAAATCAAAACAAATAAACCTATTGACCGTCAAAAGTCCAAAATTTCTGTGACTCACTTGGCCGCCGTCTGGGTTGGGATGAAATATGACAAAAATGCAACTAGAAATCAATAAAAATGTCGAAATATTTTATGGGAAAACAAATGTCCCCGTTGAATGACGATAAAATGATCTAACGAAACCTGTTGCACACACTCCGCCCCCTTGAAAAATTCAATAGAAACGTTTTCTGTTCTCCAGATCCCTCCTCTTGTTGTGGCAGAGAAAAATATCAATTTCACTTGATTTTCTTTCCGCTGTCGCGCGAAACCCTAGACGCAATGCGTCTCTTTTGGGAACCGCTCTGCTTCTCTCTTTCTCGCAGACTTGGATTCAGGTGAAGTTCACGACCCAGGATAGTTGACACTTTGGGAGTTTTGGTCCATTACCTCGACCTGGAGCCGCCGGAGAGTCGTCGGAGCGTCGCCTTCGCCCCAAAAGCCTTGGCTTCGCTTACTCGCCACTTATGAGCTCGTAAATTATTAGTTTCAATTTTAAGCGGCGCATTGTGTTTCCTTTTCCAATCCATTTCCTGCTAAAGTTGTAAAAGAAGAGAGGGCCCTTCCACACGGGCGCCAATGGACTCGAAAGAGGATTCCCGATATCCGTTGGCACATAAAAAGATTTGTGTTGACGCCTTCGCCGGGCCTTGACTTGTAAACGGCCCCAAGGGCAGGCCAGGGAGCCCACAAAACGTTCGATATGAATGCTTAATATTTGGGTTTTCTTCTGGTAGTAATAAAGTCGTATTTTGTTTGGCTTTCGTTTCGGTTCCACCTTTCTTCTGGTAGTAATAAAGACGTTCTCAAGTCCCGAAAAATATCTGCAGATGGTTAACAAATTTCGGTTGAACCTTAGCGCCAGGCCCAGAGGCTTTTTTTTTATAATACATGCGATGGTTTAATTTTGCGGGTTAATTAGTTTGGCATTTTCAAAAGATCTTTCAATACACTAAGGAGAACATAGGACACTTGAAAATAACAACTGAAAAATGGTTTAAGAAATATATTATATTGCTGTTAAAGATTAAATTTAAATTTAGGATTTCGGTACAGAACGGACTACTGACCACTGACCATGGAGAAGGAACAACTGGAGCATTTCCGTTAACCGTTTCATTATAAATGAAACATTTGAATGATAGACCTTAACAAATACTCAAGACCCTTGGAGGATTGTGAAACAAACAAAAAAGTTTTGGCACTGAAATTTTATTTCTACACTTTGAAAACCACATTCATGGCAAGTTTTCTCTCTCTGGATTTGTGATACCATCGACTTGCCTTTCCTGGGTCTTTAGGCAAAGCGATTAGGTAATATTCCAGGGGGTTGGGCTCTGTCGGAGCACATACCTTGGGTTTGCCGTCGCATCATTTAACGGTAAAATTGAAATTGATATACGAGCTGACAGTTGAAAAAAAAA